>WSYH01016221.1:0-13361 GCA_036426205.1 Ascaphus truei
CGTTTGGGGAGAACGAGTGGTTGCGGCTGGTGACATTGCATGCGATTGCGTCCAACGGACTTTCGTGAGTACCATCCCATCATTGGAAGGCCCCTACAGAGGTCGTTTGGACAATTTTGTTTTAGAAAAAGGAAGATATTATTCAGTTAGCCCCATTCCCAGTAAGTGGTGTTACTGTGTAAAATTGTGTGGACAAAAAGATTGTCTGTATGTCTTTCCTGAAATAATTGACAATTTATGTTTAACCGTCCCTTGTTTTGCCAATCATAATGATCCCACCTAATAAAAGGTGTTTGTAAACCTGGTCTCCCGTGCGGGGATGCCACAACACACACACATCTCCATCGCCCACACACCAACGGCATCAGTCACAACAGGCACCAACCGCATCATTCTCCAAACACGCTCGACAACACACCAGACCCCAGAATCAGTCTCCAGAACGCACAGTACACAGCACCCTCCAATCTTCATTCCAGGACCAACAACAGACAACAACACAAGCCCCGGCTCATTCCCCACAGCCGCACACAGAAACACACAATAACCTTTTGTAACATCTACAAATCTAATAAAAAGTTAATTTATTAAGAGTAAAAAAAAACTATTTTGCTTCAAGTAGACAAAGTTACCCTGTAACTACTTTTCAAGAATTGTGAAACGATGAATATTGCACAATTCTAAAGCAAGAAAAAGAGAGCACACGCACATCAAGAGACCTGAGGCAGTAGTCAAAAATCTAAAAAACACTTTTGGTTACCCACAAAGCCGGTAAAAATCGGGAGGACATTCTGACCTAGAAAAACAAGCAAGGGGGTCGGTTACCACCTACGATCATGGCCGCTTTAAATCAAAGTGCTTCTTGTGAAGGATCAAACGAAAGACGAGCAGCTACGGCGGGAAAAACCGTCGAGATTCTCTCATTTACCCGCTTTGTGCTCACAATAATTTTGATACCTTTTTTGATCTACTGCGCTCTGTTCTCTCACACCCTTGTTTGGAATTTGTTTCTCTAACACACTAAGTGTTCGCAAACTTCTTGACTGTACCCCCCCCTGCCCGGAGCCCAACAATTTAATGACCCCCCAATCCTCTCCGTAGCCGTCCAATGACTCAGCTGTTCAAAATTTACGTCGTGGTCATGTGAACCGTCACCGAAGCCCGCATGTTGCCAGGATCAATTAGTACAGAGGCCAATCACGCTCTGATATAATTTAAAATCACTGTAATTTAATTTAATGCAGTGGGGAAAGAGTGCAGTGCCCCTGTAGCGCAAATAGCAACCAACCCCGCCTAGCTGAAATTCTGCCCACCCTCCAGTGGGCGTCACACGCTGCTCTAGACCTTTAATTGCAACATTCATTTTCTGAAGAAATTATTACTCTTTCTTAGAATTGCTGACTGTCTGAATACTTAATACGGGAGTACCACACATACCTTTACAAGCCCATATGCCTTTTCCTCCTTTAGAAAACTCAGCGACCTACCTACAACTCTATAGCCCATGCCAATAATGAATCACCCATTTCATTTATAATCACACGTGAATTCCATAGGGAGCATTCTTTAGTGGGGATCTTTGTATTTGTGTACAGATTTGTTTTCAAGGGTTTAAATATGGTACTTAAAGGAGAGGCTTACTTTTTTTGTTAATAACTAACGTAACTTTGTGTTAACTTTCCACAAGAGGATTCCCCACTACAATTATAACGTACTTTCTTAACCCCCCAAAATTGTCTTAACACGAAATTATGTTAGCCTCTCCAGAAGCTAATATTCTGGTTACCAATAAAACATGTTGTGAGTGACGACTAAATTAATAGCTGCGAGAACCACTTTTGTGAAAAATGTGCCTAGGGCAAAAACAAAGGGCCAAAAAACAGCACTAATTTTAACCCTCAAAAGAACAGAATTGTTCTTAGCGTTGGATAAATCCGAATGCCTTTGTATGCGTCCAGTTTTGCAGTCAGGGAGATTTTTGATATCATAACCCCATAATGGTCTAGATCGAGCGTTTCCCACTGGTGGGTCGCGCCTGGCACCGGGCCACGGCACCAAATGTGCCGTGTCGCAGGCGATGGCTGGCCGGTCAGCGGTGTCTCCCCGTCCCCCCCGCTCAAGTTAAAAAATGGGCGCGAATCCCCCGCGGAAATCCGGAGATCGCGCGCTACGCAGGGCAAGCACGACCGCCTTCGCAGGTCAATGCAAGGCGTCCTGCCCCTCCCCCGCTCTCCCCCCCCCCTCCCCCCCCCCCCGCTCCCTTCCTCCCCCCCCCCCCTCCTCCCCCTTCCTTCCCCCCCCACCGCAATCCCTTCCCCCCCCCACCAGCTCCCTTCCTCCCCCCGACCCCCGTCCCTTCCTCCACCCCCCCCCCTCTCCTTCCCCCCTGCCCCGCCCCTCCCTCTCCCTTCCTCCCCCCCTCCCTTCCTCCCTCCCTCCTCCACCCCGCTCCCTTCCTCCCCCCCGCTCCTCCCCCCCGCCCACGTGGGACGGAGGAAGAAGACCAGATAGTCCTCTGTCGGCCCGCACGTTACACATGGGGAGGTGGAAGTACAAAGCTCCTACGTGCGGCGCCCTCCATCCCCCCGTGGCGCAGTCTCCCGAGCTCACCTCCCGGTTGCACCCCACCCCCCCGCTAGCCCACTCCCGTGCCCCCAAGCCCCACCTCCGCCTTCCCGGGCAGATGGGATCTGGGTGCAGCAGGGTGAACAGCGTCCCGCGCAATGGTAATTCCCCCACCCAGTACCCTCTTCCCAGATCCCTCTCCCACCCGAGTCCCTGGCCCCCTCCCTCCTCTCCACCCACAGTGGTCGCATGGTCCCCCCCCTCCTCCCCACCAAGTGTCCCCTGGCCCCCTCCCTCCTCTCCACCCCAAGTTTCCGGCCCCCTCCCCCTCCCCACCCAAGTGTCCTGGCCCCCTCCCCTCCCACCAGTTCCCTGGCCCACTCCTCCTGTCCTCTCCCACCCAAGTGTCCCTGCCCCCCCCCTCTCCCACCCAAGTGTCCCTGGCCCCCCCTCCAGTCACTCACATCCGTCGTTGCCTGTAATTCACTGTTTGTGTCTGTGTGCGTATAGGGGAGAGCGAGTGTGTGTGTGTGTATCAGTGTCTGTGTGTGTGTATCTGTGTGTATCTGTATAAGTGTGTGTGTGTGTGTGTGTGTCTGTGTGTGAATCAGTGTCTGTGTGTATCAGTATCAGTGTAAGTGTGTGTGTGTGTGTGTGTAGTAGTGTAGTAGTGTCTGTGTGTGTAGCAGTGTCTCTGTGTGTGTAGCAGTGTGTGTGTAGCAGTGTCTGTGTGGCTGCGTGTGTGTCAGTGGCTGGGTGTGTGTGTCAGTGGCTGCGTGTGTGTATCAGTGGCTCTGTGTGTGTATCAGTGTGTGTGTCAGTGGCTGTGTGTGTGTGTGTGTGTATCAGTGGCTGTGTGTGTGTGTGTATCAGTGGCTGTGTGTGTGTGTATCAGTGGCTGTGTGTGTGTGTCTGTGTGTGTATCAGTGGCTGTGTGTGTGTGTGTATATCAGTGGCTGTGTGTGTGTCTGTGCAGGCGATAAAATTTTTAGTGGGTCACGAAAAAGAAGTTAAAAAATAACCGGGTCACAGAAAAAAAAGTTTGGGAAACCCTGGTCTAGATTTAATTTAGGCTGATAAACGAATAATTGGTGTTATCAGTGTTAAGCCAATTTTATTTAAATCGACCTATACACTCAAGAGATATCGCCAGTGGTAAAGCTGGTGCTTTTTACTGTGGCAGCAGTTATTTTTAACACAACATGTGCAAATAGGTATGAAAACTGGTAAGAGGCGCCAAACTGCTTCTTCACTAGACTACAAGAGTCTCAAAAACTAGTAACCCAAGTGGTGAGCTAATCATTGTAAACCCATCAGGAAGCTTCTAAAAGCGTAATTTTCACACATACGGATGAAATGCTTACAGTATTGTGTTTTGCCAGATGTTTGCTATATGTATATATGCCTTTAAATTCATTGGCAGCCTGAAGCATATAAGGAAGGGTTTAAATAATCTTCTACCATAGGGTTTTGTAGAAATCCTATTTCAGAACCTTAGGATAGAAAAGGGCCATTTCTCCTACCCCTCACAATTGCATGGATAACTCGGCCTGCGTCAGAGTTATCTTTTATTTGTATCTCTAGGGCTACGTTACGCATTTTTTGCATATGCAAAAATCTGTATTAATGTTAACACGGCAGATAATTCTAAATTATCGCCACAATTTTACATAGCTACTGTATATCGACTTTGTGAATCTAGCCCAATATATATATTTTAGTCATTTGTGAACTTCACCGAGTTTTAAAGCTAAACAGTATGTTTTTAAAATTCATAACAGTTATACAAGTAAAAAGACTATACCATCATTACCAATGAATTGTTGTACATCTGCTTTTAGGGAAATAATATGTCCTATTTTCAACAAACACTTTTAATAAACACATCTGTAACATTTGGCAATACTCGAGTATTACATTTTGCAAGTATTCAAAGAGATGCTCAGTGCATAATATAAACCCAAGAGTCATTTTAAAACATGTGAATTACAATAATATTATATAATATTTATATTTATTTCTCTAAATGAATGCAACTGAACACCAATAATGCTTAAGACCCCATCCCCCTATCACTTGTATTCCTCACTTGAAAGAACCATCAGCATCCGGTCAGAGCAGGGGATGAGATCACAGCACAGTACTGCCTTTAAGCTGTCATCTTTCTGCTCCTGCTCAAATCAGAGGAGCAGCCAGGGCAAACAAGCTTTCGGGATGCAACCCCCAAAGCGAAAATGAGGTCTCTTCAAATATCCGTTAGAAACATATTCAGCTCATGGACCCAGAAACCACTGTTTTTTAATTAAATTAAAGCATGCAAGATTTGTATTGACAAGTAAGAAATTACCTAATGCCAACTAAACTTGACTTAAATGATATTCTCGACGGTCTTTTACAGATTAAAAAAATAACATGTAAAGTATATAACAAGACAATACATTAGACAAAGAAATATAAATACACCCACCATATTGCAAGCTCTGCATCTAATTTGCCCTTTAAAATTAAATGGAGGTTTATTCCCTTGGTTGCTAAAGAGTCCTGAAATAAATTGTAACCTAACTTCTAGTTCTAGTAACTTAACTTCTAGTTAAGACATGGTTTAAGAAATTGTGAAAAGGTACTGGAATACAAAGAACAGATTTAAAAAAAAGTACTAAAAACAGCTAAAGATGGTGACATAACCAAATAAAACTGCTGCCACCTAGAAAACCAGTAACAGCTATAATTGTTTTCCTACTGCTCCAGGAAAATGCTAAAAAAAAAGCTTCCAGGCTATAGACTATCACATCTTAGGTTGCCCCACCTCTACCAGAGGGATATACTGTAACTAATGTACTGTTCTGATAAACACATACAGTACATATAATATAATTACGGGGGGGGGGGGGTGTATACACACATAATACAGTTTATAACCTGCTCCATGAGAGATTTCACACACACATAATATATATATATATATATCACAAAGCAATATCGTGTCAATACGAAATATGACCCTTTGTGACTAAACATCTATTTCAGAGGGGCCCATCTCCTCGGTGTGGTGTGGTCAGACTGGGGGTGTACAGATCCGGTGATTATAAGAGGGGCCGGCAGCATGCACCTCCCCCCACATCCAGTCATCACTCACCCCCGGGTACCGGGCTCTGCTCCTCCCGACTTCAGCTCTGATTGTTCTGCCCCACCCTCTTTCTTTCTCTATCGATGATAATGTGTATTATTATGTATAGTTATTAATAACACTGATCACAGCGCTCGTCTTCTCGCTGTCGGTGTGATGGGTGGCTGCCTCGGCCCTTCTGGTCGTCGCCGTGTTCGAGTTCCCCGGTGGTTGCTCGGCAATAACGTTATTTCCCAGCAGCACCCCGCGGGTAACGGCACGGAGGAGAGGGGCGGGAGGACGCGCTGTGCGCATGCGCAGAGTCACAGACACCCTGCAGCCAACTGTGAGGATTTGACCCCTTGCAAGTACAGTAGTGGTGTCTGATATCATTGTGGTAGCTCATGCTAGAAGAGCACTGGTTTCCAACCCATTTACACTGCCCAGCCCCCCCCCCCCCTCCTAAAAAAAATGTTTATTTGTATTGGGGTCACCAATTTTACAATGTTTGTGGGTTTGGCCCCCAACAAAAATCTAATTTGAAAGAATTATATTTTTAGCTGCTAAGAGTCGCTGGTATCTCCCTGGACATTGAAATGGCCATTCAAAAGGAACCCGCTGATTACGTTGTGGCTTCCTATAGTCCTGCAGGACCCACGAGATTTGGTGGCCATTTTGATCTCCCCATAGGGGGCAGGAACACAGGTAACTACTGCAGTAATCGTGGCCACTGTGGGCCTCCAGAGCAAAATATATATAGCCCTGAAGGACCCCCTGGTTCGAATACTGTCGAATACTGTTAAAACACACATACAAATGAAACAAAACAAGTAGGCTGTGTATCTGCAACTATATTGTTCATCAAGCCCATATACTTATTAATTAAATACTTATTGTATTAATTCCCTGTACTGTATTGTTTCTTTTGTAAAACATTGAGTACACTGTGGGCGTAGGGTGACCAGACGTCCCGGTTTTGCCGGGACAGTCCCGTTTTTTCCAGTGCTGTTCTGGATGCCGGTCCGTCCCGGAATTGTCCCAGGTTTTCTCTCTGGTCTCGTTTTTTTAGATGTGGTGGGGTGCAGAAGTCAGCCGTCGGGGGCGGCAGTGAGGAGGATGCGGTAGCCCGGCCGGTGAGTATTTTCTTAATGCCATGGGTTGGGCTTCTTACTACAACATGCCGGGCTGCAGGGGATTGGATGAAGGTAGGAGGATGCCAGGGCTTTGTAAAAAAAAAAGCAGTCGCAGGGTCCGCCGCCTGGCCGCCCGCTCTCCCCGGCTTTCACTTCACCGGCACTCTGGCCCTCCCTCCGGCACCCCGGCCCTCTCCCCGGCTCTCCCTCCCTCTGGCACCCGGTGCCTGGCTCTCCCTCCCCCAGCACTCCGGCCCTCCCTCCGGCTCCCCGGCTCTCCCTCCCCCCCGGCACCCGGTCCCTGGCTCTCCCTCCCTCCGGAATCTGGTCCCCTGCTCTCCCTCCAGCACCCGGTCCCCGACTCTCCCTCTGGCACCCCAGCCGCTCAATAGCAGTGTGGCACTTCTGGTGCATGCTGCTAGTGAACGCGTGCCACAGACTTCCGCCTCCACCGAATCCGCAGCCTCCTACCAGAACCCGCAGCCGCCTCTGCCGAAGCTACCTCTGCCGAACCCGCAGCCGCCTGAGGTAGTCATATGGGGGGAGAGAGGGAGATGGGAGATGTAGGGGGGGGAGACATGGGAGATGCAGGGGGGCACACACACAACACACACACACACCCACCCAAACACTTTACACACACACAACTATGCCAGCACAACCCTTACAACACACACGATACTGGAATCTACCAACAACATACTTGTTTCCAACAACGCAACACAAAACGTCTACTCGCTCTCCCCTCTCACTCCCACGACACAAAAAGTGAAATTAACAAGCAACGACGTATTGTGAGTGGACTGGATGTGGGTCCAGTTAACACTTTGGTGGGAGGGAGGGAGGGGGTCACGGACCTTGTTTTTTAATTATTGGTGCCATGGACACTGGGTGGTGAGAGAGGATGGGCACAGGGATACACTTGTGGGAAAGGTAGGGGGCCAGGGACACTTGGGTGGGGGAGGAGGGGCCAGGACGCTGGGTGGGAGTGGGAGTGGAGGGGGCCAGGTGACACTTGGGTGGGAGGAAGGGGGCCAGGGACACTTGGTGGGTGGGTGGCCAGGACCTTTGGTTGTGGAGGAGGGGGGCCAGGGACCGTGGGTGGGAGAGGAGGGAGGGGCAGGGACAACTGGTGGGGGAGGGAGGGGGCCAGGGACACTTGGGTGGGTGGGAGGGGTCCAGGGACACCGTTGTTGTTGGAGGTGGGCCGGCCCAAATTTTCATAGACCTTACTCAACTTGGGTGGGTTTGGATGAGCTGGGCCAATACACTTGTGTGGTTGGAGGAGGAAGGTGCCAGGGGGGGGGGCCCCTTGGGTGGCGTGGAGTCGTCGTGCCAGGGAACACTTGGGTGGGTGTGAGGTAGGGCCAGGACACTTTGGGGGGTTGGTTCGTGGGCCAGGGGCACTTTGTAGGGCCGGGGCACTTGTGTGGTGGGTGGGGGCAGGACACTTGGGTGGTGGATGGGGGCCAATTAACACTTGTTGGGAGGCATGACTGGGTGGTTGACACCTTGCCGTGCCGGACGGTCTTTTTACCCTGCTGCCCCCGATACCCCTCTGCCCGGTCACGGGGAGGTGACTGGGGGGCCGGGGGGTGTTCGCTCCGTCCTTCTCTTCCTCTCCCGTGCTCTTTCCTCTTCTATCCGTCTGTTTTCTTTCCTTTCTCACCATAATGTTCACTATTTACGTTTTTTTCCGGACGGACCTTTGTTCGTTTTTCACTCTCTTTTCCCTTCTTAAGACGGTGTCCCATTCCTATTCTCGTTTTCTCACTTCCCCACCAACCCACCGCGATCTCCCCCTCCCCCGGCTTTTCCCTTTTCTGGTCCAGGGGCGGAGGGTCCGCCTCACTGGGAAGCTGTGACTTCCTCCTCCTCCCACGTTTGAGCGGGGGGGAGGAGGGATCGGGACCGCGGTGGAAGTCCGCCATTAGTTGTTTTATTGACTTGGTGGGACGTAGACCTGCCGGACAGCCTCGCTTGCGACCCACCATTTTGGGAATGCTGGCATACCCAAACCACCAACCTCCTTTGACATCCAACACCCGTTCCCATAGCGTCCTTCCTACACATCCCTCCCATCGCATTAACACTATTCATAGAGGCGGACCCTAGGCCTTCCCTGCACTTATCAGCTATTGGGCTTTCTTCAGCTGCCCATCCATGAAATAAAACATCATCTCCACTTATTGTAAAAAATGCTTACAAAATGTTGTGTGGGTGTGTGTGTGTGATATGTCTGTAATATGTATACTATATCATTAATATAATATTAATAATAATTATGTGTTGTATGTGTGTATATACTTTATGTTGTATGGTGTGTCATATACATATATGTGTTTGTGACATACATCCATCACATGACATACATACATATTATTTCCGAACACCCCACACACACACACCAGATTCTAGTACACACTGCCAGGGTAAATCTTTTGCTGTCTATATTACTATATCTATTAAAACAAAAACATGCATAGGAACGGGCATAGTTTAGAAACATTAAAAAAGAAGAGTTATCTGTAAACAACATCCTCCCACCCATTTACCAATCTAAACCCAAACTACGGATCGTCTCACTCCATAGAATAAATACAGATACACAGTGCACTGACGTAACCAAACCAGACAACCAACTAAATATGCATCCCCCCCTTTTCCCCATTCTACAAGGAAAAGCTACCGTGTTGGGTCATCCTTACCCCTTTATAGGTCTTACAAAAAGGCCTAGCCGTCCCTATGGAGCCGGGGTGTCTTGTATTCTCTGTTATACCCTTCCACCTGAGAGCATCTTATGTAATTCGCATGTGATAAACCCTCACAGGACCAATATAAGCCGAAAGAGGCATCGACAACAGGTATCAACAAGTGTATTACATAATCTAGACCGAAACAAGAGAGCTCGATCGGGAGAGGAAACATAAAGAGAAGCAGTTACACGCGTATAACACCGTATCGACATTCAATACATTAACTGACACTATTACAACATTATTCACCCACCCCATCCATCACATGTCCCACCTTCGGTGAGGTCTCCTCCACAGTTATTATGAGGTCTCTTGTCACTTAACCACTCAGCGTTGTTCCAAGCCGCTCCCCCAAGAGTTGTGTATGGATTAGCTCCTTCCACTGGTGTTGCCTAGGTGCACTGTCAATACCTTCCTGTTTTAGGCAACCAGTGCCGACGTGCTGATTGATCTGACTCACCGCCATGTGTGGCCAGGGTCGGCGTCTCTGGATCGTCCCTCAACACTTGCCCACATGCGCCCACCTCTCTGGAGGCAGCTCCAGCTGGAGTTTGGTTCCCTTTAATGTCTATAGTTTTCCTGTTGTCGATTCCAGATCCGCAGTGGCCACACCCACTGCGTGCGTTCGTCACTGGATGGGCTAATAATTAGCTACTATTGTTATAGGGTAGCGTCCCATCTGGGTCGTCTTCCTAACAGCCCCACTATTCATTAGACCTGAGGGGATATCGTCTGCCCTATATCTCAGCTCGGCAGCTTCTCTATGGATCCCTTACTCACCAACCCCTTGCTGTCCTCTACTACCACCGCCATTCTCGTGCAGCGCACCCACCTACCGAAAAACACTCCTGACAAGCCACACGCTATGTCGTTGAGGCTTTACTACTGTGGGCCACCGTGTCTGGAAACCTAGTGGCCTCTGTTGCACCTGTGACACTTGGCACCTAGAGAGGCAAGTGGGACTTGTTACTCCCCTGCGGTTTTGGCCGGAACCACCTAAACAACTGGCCGCCACCTCATCTCGGGACCTCTGTCTGCGATTGTGCACCCTTCCATCGTGCTCGCGCGCTAGAACTAAGATGGAGTGCGCCCCTGCTTCCGGGTACGCTTCTAACACGTAGGCTCTCTACACCCTACCGTGCCTGCTGCCTCTCGCATAAGCCTCCCCCCCTCCACAACACCGCCCACTCAAGGTATGGGCTTGTGCTCACATTATATAATATATCACAGATATGCCACATACAGTATCACATTTACACATGTATGCACACGCTACCACAATCCCACACTTATATCATTATTTATACTGTCTGACATTGTAAGACTGTTAATTTCTTGCATATAGGGGGGACGGCTACTTCCTCCTCTGCGGTACGCCATTTCAGGAATAAGATATTCTGGACTTACTTGTTTCTGGAATATTAACAGCTGTCAGCCTTATTGACAGCGGAACTTTTTGGGTTTCACTTGGAGTGTTGAGTATGTCTGAGCTAATGCCCTGTATTCTGGCAGCTCACAATGTATTCCATACACTGTGCACTATGGTCACGGCCACCGTGCACACTGAAACCCTTTAAGAAGCATGGGTAACAGACATAGAACAAAGAGCCTCATGGCGTCGTCTCACCCCTTAATGTATGTGTATGTCTCCTCCTTATAAAGTAGTGGGGGCGTGTATCCTGTGACTGTTGCAGAATTTGTGTGTATACTGTATACCACAATGTTAGTAGTCTAAATTAATAGTACTTTTACTCGCTCAAAACGACCCATAGGCCTCGTGCATGCGTGTTGTGCCTCAATCGATGTTTAAGTGGGCTGGGCGGGCGATTGGGAGCGTGGTGGACGGATAACAAGCTGGTTCGCCCTCATTGCTTTAACGGCTCACGTGACGGGGCCGTCGCGGCCGGGCTTGGAAAATACACATTTTTTGTCTTTCAAAACGGCGGTCTTGCCATCGCACTCTGTCTGCACGCACAACAGCGACCTCATAGGGATTATGACATTGTGGCTGTCTGGGCGCACATTGCATCGCTACATTTGAGGCCTAGTGTGTAATGTACTGTGGTTTTAAATTGATAGTGCCTAAGTTGCTTTGTGTAAGATATTTGGTGTCTCTGTGTCTGGGTCAGGCCGCCAACCATTTCATGGGGTCCCAGGACAAATTAAATGTTTCAGGTTCATCACCCCCCTCCCCCTAAACCTATAGCGCACCTACCATGAAACAATTAATTTTTATAGCGTCGCAACTTTTAACTTAAGCTGTTTTTCCTTATTGATAAGAACGAAAAAAAAGAACTAATGCACTCTGTTTATTTTTATAATTGTCAACAAAGACAGTGACTGCGTGTCCGGCCTGGGTGGTTAAAGAAATGCCTGTGTGGGTGTGTGGGTAACTAGTTATCTTTGACTGGGTGGTTGACAGTGACTGGGTGGGTGGACTGTTTTGGTGGTGATGACTGGTGCGTAGGCTGGGTTGGGTGAGTTGGGTGACTGAGTGACTGGTGGGGGGTGACTGAGTGCCTGGGTGAGTAACTTGCCTGAGTTGACTGGGTGTGGGACTGACGGTTGGCAGTACGGAGTGATTGGGTGGGAGGTGACTTGACTTGAGCGCTGGTGAGGACGAGAACTGGGTTGGAGTTTGGATTGCTACTGGCGGGGTGGGTGATTGAGTTATTGAGTGGGTGTGACTGTGTGGTTGGTGACTGATTGACTGGGTGGTTGGGTGAGTGACTGGGTGGATGACTGGTTTGGTGGGGATTACTTTTACTGAGTGCTGGGTATGACATAGTTACTGTGTGGACTGGTGGGGGAGTGACATGCTGAGTGACTGGGGGGGTGAACTGAGTGACTGGTGGTTGGGTTGACTGAGTGGATGGGTGTATCGTGACCCTGGGGTGGGTGGACTGAGTGACTGGTGGGTGGTTGGGTGGTGACTGCCTGGGTTGTTGGTTTTGTGGGTGAGTGACTGAGTAGTAACTGGGTGGGTGAGTATTGAGTGACTGGGTGAGTGCCTGGGATTGGTGAGTGGGTGAGTTGAGTGACTCTTCGGCGGTGGTAAGCCAATGGCTTTGCGGCTCGAACGGTGCTTCCCCTCCATCCCATGTTGGGGATCGGGGGGAACTGGCCACAGGCAGCCAATGCCGTCACCGGCTTGCCCTGCCCATGCCGCGCCGGACCTCGTCTCTGGCTCATTTGCGCTCTGTGAACGCCGACTTTTTTTTTTTATATAACGGCCCCACATATGGGGCCCAGGCGGCTTGTCCCCTTACTCCGGGGCCCGGACGGCCCAACCCCGCAACCCCCCTGCTGGCATGACCTGTCTGGGCAATATCATGTGTCTGTCTTTAAGCTGTGTTTATTTGTGTTTACGTTATCTAATTGTCTGAATCATGTTCGGATTTTATACTGTGGGTTCTATTTGTTGTCTGTGTTTATATCAGTGTTATGTTTTGTGACATGAGTGGCTTATGTTGTTTCAATGGGAAAAAGTAACATACTACTTTGCAAGGTACGTATTATGAAAACAGATTGCACAGAGGTGTATTTGGACACAACAAACATTCTCATATTTCTATCCAGTGACCAATCTCCTGGGGAATTATCTGACGTAGGTAACGTACTCTATAGGGATTTCTAATTTCGGGGTTTTGTTTTATCTCCTGTTTTATTTTAAGAAACTGTCCTGCATTTACTGTAATGTAGGTTCTTGTAAGTATCTGTTTTCGTACTCTGAATCACGATATATATATCTATAATATATCTAATATCTACATATTCTATTACATATCTCTATAACATACA
>WSYH01016222.1:0-13356 GCA_036426205.1 Ascaphus truei
GGGTGGGTGGGTGAGTGACAGGGTGGGTGGGTGAGTGACAGGGTGGGGGGGTGGGTGAGTGACAGGGTGGGTGAGTGACTGGGTAGGTGGGTTACATAAATCTCCATGCTAAGGCCAGGTGACATTGGGCACCTCACCCCAAGCTTCCTGCTCAGACAGGGCGTGGCCCCAGCATTGTTATTACTGGGGTCAACGCCTGCAGGAGCTGGGGGAGGTGTAACCAGGGCACTGGAAGTACCAGGCCTAGGGCTGTGGTTATTGCTCCTAGGGGCCCCAGTTTTTGGAGTCCGATGTCCAGGTGTGGCCCCTGTTGCTGCACTAGTCCTATTCCCCCCAGGCATGATGAAATAAGCCTCTAAGTAAGGGGATGAAATAGTGCTAGGGAGAGAGATGCAGAGAGGTAACTGTCTCTTTTAGAACCAATTAACTATCTCTCTGCACAGGGAGGGAATGAAAACAGCTTTTAAAACCTGCTGTAATCTTCTCTTTCTCCCCTTAATTATTTAACTCTCTCTCTCTTACAAGAAACCACACACAAAAAAGAAGGTCTTAAAGTAAGACACAGAGCTCTCAATTGCAAATGAAAAAGAAAGAAATCAGGCTTAAATTAAAGTGAAAACTGGAAGTAAAAAACAACCAGAGGTGGGGGAGGGGAGAGGGGTTGAGACTGCAATTTCTGCCAGCCAAAGTGCAGCTTTGCTGGGTTGAAATACAGCAGCCTCTGGGTGAAAACAAAAACGATTTTTAAACCTGAAAAAAACACCCAAACCCTCTACAAAAACCACTGTATACTCACAGTATACTCCCCCACAGATCCACACCAAAGTATACCAAAAAGAAAGAATACAACCTGATTCTTCAGCAATTGCCTGGGAGCTCTGAGTGGAAGAGAAGCAGGCTCCAGCACAGCTACACACAGGAAAACAGGGACTATGCAGAACCCTTCCTTTACCTCTGTAAGAGGGGAAGAACCATTAAAGGTCTTGTTCCTGCAGCAAATGAAATGACCTTCGAAGTAAAAAAGGTGAAGGAGGAGGAGTGTGCTCTGGGGGGAGGTGCCACAGCCTCCAATTGACTGCTACCAGGAGACTGCTCTAGGAGTATTGTCAGGACAACGCATCTGCCTTCATGTTCTTCGTTCCAGGGATGTAGGATAGGTGATAGTTGAAGCGAGAGAAGAAGAGTGCCTAGCGAGCTTGTCGAGGGCCGAGGCAACGTGCTCCTTCAATATAGAGTACATTTTTGTGGCCTGTTAAAATAGAAAATGGCTCCCTTGACCCTTCCAACAGATGTCTCCACTCTTGTAGTGCCATCTTAACGGCCAATAACTCTCTGTTGCCGACATCGTAATTCCTCTTGGCGGAGGAGTATTTCTTGGAGAAATACGCACAAGGGTGAAGTTTATCCGGGGACGAGAACCTCTGTGATAGTACAACCCCTGCACCACTGTCTGATGCGTCAACTTCTATTACAAAGGGAAGATCCGTGTTGGGGTTAAAGACCTCGTGGAAAGGGTGGTACATGGGAGGGATAATGGAATCCTGAGTCATTGTGTTAGCCAAGAGTTTGGGAGACTTCCCTGACCTCGGTTCCAGGTGATGGGGGTAGGTGAGACCCAGTTAATTGGAGGGTTTTCTTCTGCAACCAAGGTAGGCCGAGGGTTACCGGTGTACCTGGGGCCTGGATGGCATCAAGGACCAGGGTCTCGCTTTGGGAGTAGGTAGATAGGAGGAGAGGTAAGGTCTGTAACAAGATAAAGGCTGGAGACAGCGAACGTCCGTCAATCCCAACCAAGGCAATAGGTGGGCCTTCGTCACGAAAGGTATCCGGTTCTGTTTGGCGAAATCGAGGTCTACAAAGTTTCCTCCAGCACCGGAGTCGATAAAGGCAGCAGTAGATGTGCGAAACTCAGCGCCTGCGAGAGAAATAGGAATCGTAAGTTTCTTAGGCAGTGCCTCCTTGGGCTTTGCTGGGTTGAAATACAGCAGCCTCTGGGTGAAAACAAAAACGGTTTTTAAACCTGAAAAAAACACCCAAACCCTCTACAAAAACCACTGTATACTCACAGTATACTCCCCCACAGATCCACACCAAAGTATACCAAAAAGAAAGAATACAACCTGATTCTTCAGCAATTGCCTGGGAGCTCTGAGTGGAAGAGAAGCAGGCTCCAGCACAGCTACACACAGGAAAACAGGGACTATGCAGAACCCTTCCTTTACCTCTGTAAGAGGGGAAGAACCATTAAAGGTCTTGTTCCTGCAGCAAATGAAATGACCTTCGAAGTAAAAAAGGTGAAGGAGGAGGAGTGTGCTCTGGGGGGAGGTGCCACAGCCTCCAATTGACTGCTACCAGGAGACTGCTCTAGGAGTATTGTCAGGACAACGCATCTGCCTTCATGTTCTTCGTTCCAGGGATGTAGGATAGGTGATAGTTGAAGTGAGAGAAGAAGAGTGCCTAGCGAGCTTGTCGAGGGCCGAGGCAACGTGCTCCTTCAATATAGAGTACATTTTTGTGGCCTGTTAAAATAGAAAATGGCTCCCTTGACCCTTCCAACAGATGTCTCCACTCTTGTAGTGCCATCTTAACGGCCAATAACTCTCTGTTGCCGACATCGTAATTCCTCTTGGCGGAGGAGTATTTCTTGGAGAAATACGCACAGGGGTGAAGTTTATCCGGAGACGAGAACCTCTGTGATAGTACAACCCCTGCACCACTGTCTGATGCGTCAACTTCTATTACAAAGGGAAGATCCGTGTTGGGGTTAAAGACCTCGTGGAAAGGGTGGTACATGGGAGGGATAATGGAATCCTGAGTCATTGTGTTAGCCAAGAGTTTGGGAGACTTCCCTGACCTCGGTTCCAGGTGATGGGGGTAGGTGAGACCCAGTTAATTGGAGGGTTTTCTTCTGCAACCAAGGTAGGCCGAGGGTTACCAGGGTCTCGCTTTGGGAGTAGGTAGATAGGAGGAGAGGTAAGGTCTGTAACAAGATAAAGGCTGGAGACAGCGAACGTCCGTCAATCCCAACCAAGGCAATAGGTGGGCCTTCGTCACGAAAGGTATCCGGTTCTGTTTGGCGAAATCGAGGTCTACAAAGTTTCCTCCAGCACCGGAGTCGATAAAGGCAGCAGTAGATGTGCGAAACTCAGCGCCTGCGAGAGAAATAGGAATCGTAAGTTTCTTAGGCAGTGCCTCCTTGGGGATGGGATGAGAAGAGATAACACCCAGTGAGAGCCCCTCCATACGCACTGAGTGTTCCCATTTCCCAGACGCAAAGGGCATGCACGGACCAGATGTTCAGGGGATCTACAGTAGAAACAGAGTCCGCCGGCGTAGCGGAGTTGTCGTAGTGGATTCCGGATCTGTTGCACCCCTAATTGCATTGGCTCGAGAGGCTCCAGTGCCAGCTGCTGTGAAGGAGGTGGTCTAGGAACCAGAGGAGAGTTGGGGAAGGGTGCTTGGAAGGTTAGTAGCCGGGCATGCTGACGCTCCGAAAGTCATACCTGGATGCGTTGATCAATGCGTACGGCAAAGTTGATGAGCGCCTCCAATTGGTCTGGCCTGGGTTGCCGAGCAAGCTCATCCTTGATGGACTCCGAGAGACCTTGCCAGAAGACGGAGACGAGCAGTCCGTCTCGGCGGCAAGCATGCGATATTCCACCGCATACTGTGTCACCGATCTTCGCCCCTGAGTTATCTGGAGGAGGGAAACAGACGCCATCTCCCGGCATGCAGGGGAATCAAAGACTTGTTGGAACTCACCCTTGAAGGCTAGGTAGTCTTGTATCAGGTCCGGGCGCAAATTCCAGACTGGCGAGGCCCATGCCAGCGCGCTGCCCTTCAGTAGGTTGTACACGTAGAAAAGAAGTTATATCAGTGGCGCTCAACACTGTAATGATCAAAGCAATTCTGATAGATATTATAAAATATATATTATAAAATATACAACCAGAGCCACGGAAATCGCCCGTCTGATTGGATGCTCCACGTGGTAAGGGTAAACATGTAAATATACAAAGAAATCAAATTATAGCATAATACTGTAAAACATACACATACATAAACAAACAACACTTAACAAACGCTGAGAACAACAGGTAACTACTCACAATGGCATTTAATATGGCATATCATTAATATCATAAAATACACTTATTACACATAAAATAGTACATAAAAACATATATTAGGTTCAGGCAAGATTCTCCAACTCGGGGTGGGGTGTGGGTACCTGCTTAACGAGAAAACAGGATGTAATCAGGCAAATGGATAATTCAAAGAGTATCCCCTCTTATGGATAGCTGCTGTGCTGCTGCTGTGCTGTGTTGTGAAACACCTGGGCTCAGACGAGGAGTCTATTATGGGCAGGGACAGGTTTTTCCAGCTAGCTGCGTCTGCCTCAGTCTCTCCCAGCACTGCCGAAGCTCCAGGACCACACACAGAGAACTTCCTGGTCTGCCCGCACCAGTGCACAACAAACACAGCAATGCTGAAATGTTGGATATCCTACGCCAGCATGTGCTTTCCCACAGCTCACAGCTCACAGCTCACAGCTTCGGAAGGGTACAGCACTCACACCGAGTGGTGGGGACCTCACAGAACCACCCTACGCGTTTCGAAAGTCTTGCTTTCTTCCTCAGGGGTTAAAAGTAATGAGGTTGTACACGTAGGTTACCTTCTTCCGGCCGGTGTCGTACTGAAGGGGTGCCATTTCAAATTGAACCTCGCACTGGTTAAGGAAACCTCTGCACTCCTGCGGGTTGCCGGCGTATGGGAGGCGGTATCCTCACGTTCTGACTGCTGGGTCTGACTGGTTCTGCAGCCTGTGGAGGAGAAAGAGGAACAGGTGCTTCCAGTACCTGAGCCGGAAGTTTGGCCATTTGGCGTGTTAGGGCCACAATCTGATCGACCATGGCCTGGTTTTGCTGTATCAGCGTAGAGATTGCTTGCCTCAGTTCGGCCTGGTCTGCGTCTTGTGGGCTTGTCATAATGTTACGCTGGAGTAGCCCGCAGACCAGACCTGTCCCTAGAACTGAGGTGGCAGGTATGAATACACACAACGACAGAGCGAGGGATGTGTCCGGGTTGTGGAATTAGATGGTGCCAGGCCAGATGGGGAATATTGCGTGAATACTTGCCGGTACCGTTTTTTCCAGAAGAATGGTCGTTTCCGTTGCTGAGATCAGGGGTAGGAGAAGTATGGCAGGATGTGAGAGCTGTGGTCGAAGGGAGCCAGAAGGTACGTAAACAGGAACAATCCAAAGTCGAGAGCCAAAGGGGGAAGTCTGCCAAGCCACGTCAAAACCGAGAGAATCAAAGAACAAGCACTGTGAAACACCCATACAAAAACTATGACGAGCGAGGAAGCACAGGACAGAGAGGGTATATAAAGTTGGACCAGCCAACCAGGAGAGGGGGCGTGCCTGGAAGAGCCCAGGGAGCTTCAGTGCATTGGCCGCTGTTCTTAGAGCCCAGGGGACACTCAGCAAGAGCCAGATTGTAACCGTGCGGTGTTTGGGGGCGGAGCCTGAGCAGGGATAAGTTCAGGGGCTGTTGTGTGTGCACTGTAAGTCCGACGTGCGCATGAGAGGAAGCAACGTGGTGTGCGTGCACGCAGCGGCGATTCCGCGCTGACTGCTGCGGCGTAGAGCGTGGAGGAAGTACTTCGTGGAGCATTCCACCATGCCGAGGGGTAAGTGATGCAGCTGAAGGGTGCTTGCGTGATTATAGTGGAAGGGCCTGAGCAGTGTAAGAAGAGAGCCATGAGCTCCGCCTGTGGTGCTGTGTACTCACATTCCTAACAGTGCCCTACAGTACACGCCTTAAAAGGTGTCTGACATACTGATTTGTTGCTGCCTTCTGCACAATATTGCGCTGCGTTATAATCTTTAAGGTGACATACAGGAGGGTCTGGAGGAGGACCCTCCTGTTCGTGCTGCAGGGGATCAGGAGCAAACAGCCAGTGGGGTGGAGAAACATCTGAATGTGATAAACAACTATTTTTCAGGTAAGCAACAATGTATATGTTAACATGAATATATACATTCATTCATGTAAATTAATACAGGAAGGTTTTAAAGCGCAAACCCAAATAACAAGGTGATTAGTGAAAAAAAAAGTTTAAATGAATATCACCATGAGGAGATGCTGTTGGTGAGAAGGATTACACGATACCTCAGGATAGCATAGAAAGAACACAATAAGCGCAAGAACTCCTCTAAGGTGTAAAAGGTGTGAATCAAATGGATGGATGATGCTGGAGTCTCAGATCATAAAAAGAGAGAAAAAAAAGAGAATATAGCGTAACACAATTTAATAAAACAATTCACGAGCCAAGGCGCTCTAATGCATTCACATGCTCAAGCATAAAATCAAGCAGATTGACCACTCTGGGTCCTGTAGTGTGAGGTGCCGATATACTGTATGATTGGGTGGCGTGTCTTCCCTTGCTCTCCTATCACTGTCTGCGGCTGCGAGTATGGTAAGCTCGGTAAGTATACTGGCTGCGAGTATGGTAAGCTGCGAGTATGGTAAGCTCGGGGAATAGAAACACCAAACAGAGTTTCGGCACTGACTTCACTGGATCTCCAGGCAGGCAACCTAAACGAGATGAAGCAGAAACCCTACGCGTTTCATCCGGATACAACCGGACTTCTTCAGGGGTGAATATATGTAAATTACAATTACATTTTACAAATATTATCATCTTAGGATAGGGATGCATGTACTGCACCGACACACTTTATTCGAGCAAATACCCAGTATGTACCTGGCAGATACCTGGAATGCGCCGCTCCTCACCTCTGACAAGCCCCGTTGTGTTTGCCTTCCCAGCCTGGGTTCATGCCTGGCTGACGGGTGGCTAATCTGTTAAATGATAATGATTAGGATTTAATAGGCTGCAATGCTTCGCGTGTCTACCAGATGGCATAAATTCATGAATTGTGATGCAGAATATATACATATATATATATATATACTGTGCAGTATTGCAGCCAGCGGGAATAAAATGCTTCAATCCCTGCCTGGAAAATACCTCAATGCACTCGGGCAGAAAACAGTCACAAACCTCAATACACCCGGGTATACCCGAATTCGTGGGACTAGCCGAGCTCGAATAAAGTGTGTCGCCAGTGTAAGCAACTTCTTTGCCCAAGTGTACAAACACATCTGGCTAAGGTATGTGAAGCTCAAACATCTTGGATAAAAACATGTAATAACATGTGTAACATGTGTGCATGAGAGGACTATGTTGAGCATGTACAAATGTTATGTTAATTTTTGTGTTGTGTATGTGTTAAAATTTGGTGTTTCTTATTTTTCATTCATAACTAATCATAATTGAAGACATCTCAAAAAATGTACGCACATGAAAGTATACCATTAAATCTAGTTTGTTTAACATGATGTACTCTGTGTTTATATACAGTATAAAGAAAATTTTTGGATGAAATATTAACATATGTACATGACATATACAATTATAACGAACTGAGATAACAAAACATGTATGTCCTTTCTCAATCAGAAATGGCTTCATTATTATTGGCCGCAAAAAAAGTAGATGACGATGAACCCGGGCATAGAAGCTTACAGGTATTAACAGATTACTTGAAGTGCTTTAAATGTGTATATTCAACATTTTTAGCATTGCCACAGTCCAATAGTCTCATGTGTCCATGCTCTTTGGGGGGAGGGGGAGGAGGGGGACACAGTGTAGAATTGTTATGGAACATATTTGTAGACACGTACGCATGAGAAGTTTTAACATTAAACGCATGCACATGCGCGAATGCAACACTCGAAACGCACATGCACTACAGCACACAGCACAATTTTTTTACATCATCACTTGCATAGAACAATATGTGGAATATTTGCCTTTATTTTGTTATGCTTCTTATTAACGTAGTTCACATATATACAGTTAGGTCCGGAAATAATTGGACACTGACACAATTTTCATAATTTTGACTCTGTACGCCACCGGAATGGATTTGAAATGAAACAACCGAGATGTAATAGAAGTGCAGACATTCAGCTTTAATTCAAGGGGTTGAACAAAAATATCGTATGAAACGTTTAGGAATTGCATCCATTTTCATACACAGTCCCCTTATTTCAGGAGCTCAAATGTAATTGGACAAATTTACACAATCATAAATAAAATGTTCATTTATAATACTTTGTCGAGAATCCTTTACAGGCAATGACTGCTTGAAGTCTGGAACGCATGGACATCACCAAACGCTGTGTTTCTTCCTTTGTGATGCTTTGCCAGGCTTTTACTGCAGCTGTCTTCAGTTGTTGTTTGTTCGTTGGTCTTTCTGCCTTATGTTTTGTCTTCAGCAAGTGAAATGCATGCTCGGTTGGGTTTAGATCAGGTGATTGACTCGGCCATTGCAGAATATTCCACTTCTTTGCCTTAAAAAACTCCTTGGTTGCTTTCGCAGTATGTTTTGGGTCATTGTCCATCTGTAAAGTGAAGCACCATCCAATCAACTTCGCTGAATTTGGCTGAATCTAAGCAGACAATATATCCCTATACACTTCAGAATTCATCCGGCTGCTTCTGTCTTCTTTCACATCATCAATAAACACTCGTGACCCAGTGCCATTGTAAGCCATGCATGCCCATGCCATCACACTGCCTCCACTGTGTTTTACAGATGATGTGGTATGCTTCGGATCATGTGCCGTTCTAAACCTTCTCCATACTTTTTTCTTCCCATCATTCTGGTACAGGTTGATCTTAGTTTCATCTGTCCAAAGAATGCTGTTCCAGAACTGGGCTGGCTTTTTTAAGATATTGTTTGGCAAAGTCTAATCTAGCCTTTCTATTCTTGAGGCTTATGAATAGTTTGCACCTTGTGGTGAAACCTCTGTATTTGCTCTCGTGAAGTCTTCTCTTTATGGTAGACTTGGATAATGATATGGCTACCTCCTAGAGAGGGTTCTTTACTGGGCTGGATGTTGTGAAGGGGTTTTTCCTTAGCATGGAAAGGATCCTACGGTTATCCACCACTGTTGTCTTCCGTGGACGTCCAGGCCTTTTTGTGTTGCAGAGCTCACCAGTGCGTTCTTTTTTTTCTCAGAATGTACCAAACTGTTGATTTGGCCACTCCGAATGTTCCTGCTATCTCTCTGATGGATTTTCTTTTTTTTGCAGCCTAAGGATGCCCTGTTTCACTTGCATTGAGAGTTCTTTTGACCGCATGTTGTGGGTTCACAGCAAAAGCTTGCAAATGCGAATGCCACACCTGGAATCAACTCCAGACCTTTTACCTGCTTAATTGATGATGAAAAACCGAAGGAATAGCCCACACCTGTCCATGACACAGCTTTTGAGTCAATTGTTCAATTACGTTTGGTCCCTTGAAAAAGAGTGGGCTACATATTAAAGAGATGTAATTCCTAAACCCTTCCTCTAATTTGGATGTGACTACCCTCAAATTAAAGCTGATAGACTGCACTTTAAGCCCATATTTATTATTTAACTGTAACTTGAATTTATTTTGGTACACAGCTGAAATAACAAAACCTGTATCAGTGTCCAATTATTTCAGGACCTAACTGTAAATCTTGACATTTATTATCTTTTTTTATATTTCACATTATGTAAAAAAAACAAATCTTTTGAACAAAGAATTTGCAGTATTTAAAAATTGTTAAAAATAATGATATAGAACATTAATAATTAAATGTTATCCGTAGTCCTCATTTAATAAGCCATTTTTTTTAAATTATTTATGCAGCGGTGCGCAAACTGGGGGGTGCGCCCCCGTTGGGGGGCTCAAGATTGTTTAGGGGGGGCGCAGGCAGTGGCGGCGATTTTGCCAGGAGCAGAGAAAAAAAACGTCTGTAGCTGCAATTTTTCTTTTGGCCATTAGGTGGTGCTGTGCTACACTGTTCCTGCAGCATCACCTTGAGATGAGTGAGTGTGTGTGACATGGGGAGGGGGGTGAGTATGAGACTGGGACATTGGGACGGAGTGTGAGACTGGGACATGGGGAGGGAGTGTGTGTAAGGAATCCGCTCCTGGCTTTGATTATAGCCTTGCAGACCTCTGCAGTTACAAAGGCTTCCTCTGGCAATCAATGGCACATGTGCTGCCTCTCATTGCAGCTTCTGCCTGTGCTCCATCATTGGAGGAATGCTCACACACCCTCCCCCTGTGATTGGATCTCCGCCCTTTATATGCTGGGCTTTGGCACTGAATCAGAGCCGAGCATAATCCTTCTTTGGACGTTACTGTCTCTGCCACAAGCCGCCTGGCTTGTCTCCTTGTGTACTAACCTCTCTAATTCTCGTTAGTAGTTCCTGAGGCCTGCTGCTAATCTCCATGCAGAGGCCTGTGTTCCCATGTATCCTGAGGCCTGCTGCTACTCTCCACGCAGAGGCCTGTTCCAGACTCCTGTGCTGAAGCGTTGGTTTGCCAGCACTGGTTCCTGGTACCTGCTGCATTCTCCCCTAGCAGAGGTTACCAGTTGTTTCCTGAGGCCTACTGCTTTTCTCCATGCAGAGGCCTGCTGTGGACTTCTGTGCTGAAGCGTTGGTTTTTCCCCGATGCTGCCCCGCGGTGTACTTCGGTCAGCCTGCTGTCTCCCCCTGCTGAGACCGGCGTCATGTGCCGAGGCCACTCCTCATGCAGAGCCCACTCCCGCGCTCATGCTCCTAAGCTGAAGCGGGGAACTCCTGTCTACCTGTTGCCAAACTCCTGCTTGAATAATGATGATGCTGCCTTCTCCAATCCTGACCCTGCTATGTACGACTACGAACTGCGCACTCCGGATCAGTCTGCGCGGACTAAGGTCAGTGATTATATAACCCCGCCTCAGCCCCGCGGTCTGGTCCCGGTTTGTGGCGAGTAGGCACAATCGTAACAGTGTGAGAGTGGGACATGGGGAGGGAGTGTCACAGTGGGACATGGGAGGGAGTGTCAGAGTGGGACATGGGGAGGGAGTGTCAGAGTGGGACATGGGGAGGGGGTGTGAGAGTGGGACATGGGACATGGGGAGGGGGTGAGAGTGGGACATGGGGAGGGTGGTGAGTGTGTGAGTGGGACATGGGGAGGGTGGTGAGTGTGTGAGTGGACATTGGGAGGGGAGTGAATGTGTGAGAGTGTGACATGGGGGGTGAGTGTGTGAGGGTGATATGGGGAGGGGGGGTGAGATGTGTGAGCTGTGACATGGGGAGGGGGTTAGAGTGTGTAGACTGTGACATGGGAAGGGGGTTGAGTGTGATGTGGTGACATGGGGAGGGTGGTGAGTGTGTGAGTGGGACATGGGGAGGGGGGTGAGTGTGTGAGTGGACATTGGGAGGGGAGTGAATGTGTGAGAGTGTGACATGGGGGTGAGTGTGTGAGGGTGATATGGGGAGGGGGGGTGAGAGTGTGAGACTGTGACATGGGGAGGGGGTGAGAGTGTGAGACTGTGACATGGGAAGGGGGTGAGTGTGAGTGTGTGACATGGGGAGGGGGGTGAGTGTGTGAGTGGGACATGGGGAGGGGGTGAGTGTGGGTGTTGAGATTGTGGGGGGGGTGAGACTGTGAGAGTGTGGGGGGGTGAGAGTGTGACATGGGAGGGGGTGAGAGTGTGGCATGGGGAGGGTGTGAGAGTGTGAGGGGATGAGAGTGTGAGAGTGTGGTGGGGGGGTGAGAGTGTTAGATGGGGAGGGTGGGTGAGAGTATGGGGGGGTGAGAGTGTGGGGGGTGAGAGTGTGGGTGTGTGAGTGTGACATGGGGAGGGGTGTGAGTGTGAAATGAGGGGGGTGAGGGTGTGAGATGGGGAGGGGGGTGAGTGTGGGGGTGACATGGGGAGGGGAGTGAAAGAGAGACATGGGGGGGTAAAAGAGAGATGGGGTGAAAGAGAAACATGGGGAGAGGGGTGAAAGAGAGGCATGGGGATGAGAGAGACACTGGAGGGAAGGAGAGAGACACTGGCGGGAGGAAGAGACACTGATGAGAGGGAGAGACAGACACTGGCAGGAGGGATGGAGACACTGGCGGGGCGGGAGGGAGGGAGAGAGACACTGGTGGGAGGGAGAGAGACACAGTGGCTGGAGGGAGAGTGCGAGAGAGACACTGGGGGAGGGAGAGACAATGGCTATAGGGAGAGTGAGAGGCACTGGGGGGAGGGAGAGAGTGAGAGACACTGGTGGGAGGGTTGGACACTGGTGGGAGGAAGAGACATAATGGCCGGAGGGAGAGTGTGAGAGACACTGGGGGGAGTGAGTGAGACACTAGGGGGGAGAAAGAGAGAGAGACACACACTGGGGGGAAGGAAAGGGAGAGTGGGGGGAGGGAGGGGGAGACACTGAGGGGAGGGATAGAGAGACACTGGAGGGGGAGAGAGAAATACTGGGAGAGGGAGAGACTTGGAGAGGAGTGTGAGACTGTGGAAGAGGGAAGAGAGGTCCAGAGAGGTCTTTATGTGGCGGGAAGAGAGAGATTAATAATACAGCATAAATGGGGACGCTATTAGACAAATATCATAATATTTATTTTTAAGTGATGTAATTTGTGTTATAAATATTTTTATTGTAGACGCGTGACGGGGCGTTACAAAGCTGGTTCGTGCTCATTGCTGAACCAGCTCACGTGCGCTGATGTCATGTGATTTTGATTACATCAGGGATGGGGGGCCCGAGAAATTTTATGAATGAAAAAGGGGGCTCGGTATAAAAAGTTTGCTCACCCCTGATTTATGGTATGGTTACATAATCTGAATAAGTTAATGTAATGTGTTGTATTACAGTAATGTTGTTTGTAATTTCATTATAAACATATCAATATCTGAGAGAGAAGAAAAAACAGATGTGCTGCGCTATTCTAATATGTAAATTTGTGATTTTAACTAATATAATGCTTACATACAGTGATATTATTATGGCTGCCTCGCCAGTGATTCTGACCACCCAAGGCAGAAAAACACACAGCGAACAAACAGTACTGGACGGCGCCTATACATACAATAAAGATTGTTGAGATACCAACTATCTATAAGTGCTAAATACTTAAGATAAGAAAATTGTCACCATAACTGTGATACGCAAGTAAATGCCCAAATCAGTCATAGGTGCTTGAAGTGATGATACTCAGCATATGCAAAAAAGAGATAGAAAAAACATAGTGTAATACTGTTAATGATACGAGCAGGTTATATAAATAAACAAGTATCATTAACAGTATTACACTACAGGCATACCCCGGTTTAAGGACACTCACTTTAAGTACACTCGCGAGTAAGGACATATCGCCCAATAGGCAAACGGCAGCTCGCGCATGCGCCTGTCAGCACGTCCTGAACAGCAATACCGGCTCCCTACCTGTACCGAAGCTGTGGCCAATCGGGGAGA
>WSYH01016223.1:0-13355 GCA_036426205.1 Ascaphus truei
CGTGTGCCATTCGCTCACATCTGGAAAAAGTGGCGTCCCAAGGAAGTAGAGATTTTATACTATTAGTTCTTTCTATTTAGAAAACGTGCCTATGGCTTAGCACTGTTAGTATAATATGCCCTGGAATGTCCTTTCCCTAGGTGACTTTTAATGCCCTTTCTAGTCTTGAATCACCTAATTTCCCCAATTTGATGACTGGCACATGTGACCGTTGCCATAAGGACTGCTTCTATGAAGGTACTAATAGCCTGTGAAGGTGATAAATAATATATATATAATAACTATAGGGACTACAGTGGCACCACCAGGTGGCAGCACCAGTGAGATGTTTGAAAGCACTTGCCAGCGTGGCTGTGGGGTGCCACAGATGGAGAGCCCATCAAAGGGTTTGAATCAGGCCTCCCGCAGCATCCCTGGCCGCGCCCTGGCTCGTCACACTTGTCACTCTCAGTGCACGTTCTGGGCAGCGTGGCAGTCATGCTCTGCCCGGGTGGCCCCAATTCACAGGAGATGCGCCGGTCCTCCTGCGTGGTGAGGGGGGCCCAGGGAAGCTGAGTTTAAGGGAAAGCACGTTAGTGAAAACAAGGTTGCGAAGGAAGGGGTACAATGAGCAGAACCAAAAATCAGGTGGGATATGACACCACATAATGCAGTTGTAAACAGTGTAACCAGGGCGACTCTGGATCTCCTTAAACACAATATTTGAACGAAAGGTTCCTCAAAACGGTTGTTCATGGATATCTCTCTCATGCTTGAGCAGCATTACGAAAGAATTAAAGGGTTTGACGCCATGCGCTTGGCAGGGAGAGGGGACCGAAGCATCCTTTACGTCTTCATATGAAGGGGTATAGACAACCTCTCCTTCACAAGCAGTGAGAGGACCAGATAACCACCCCCCGGCCTTTCCCAACACTACTGTCCCGTTAAAATGCTGGAAAACCGCTTCTCCCGTGCTGGCAAGAGACTTTAGTCGTTGATAGAAATTTAATGGGGGGGGAGGGGGGAGGTGGGGGTGGGGGCTCTTCTACGCATGGGAGGTGACATCTTCAAGGACATTCAAGTAGAGGCAACATTTCCTCTGGTAAGGATGTATAGTATCTAAATAGCAGCCCTGTGACTATACCAGAGCAGCAGAACATGAGAAAGGGTGGCAGGAGTAGGTAAATGTTAGGTTTCAGTCCCCCTCCCCTAATCCAGGAACCACAGCCCCCCCTATTGAAAATAGTTATCTCCATGTCAGGAAAGACGTTTGCAACCCCATTCATCTGAAACTGAGCAATGGCTTTCGTTTGACATAAAAGCAGTATCTTCAAGCATATTGAGTAAGGGTCGACGGTAAAACATACCATGTCTTAATTTTTTTCCCTTAAATTCAGACAGTGACAATCCGCAGTCGGACACACAACGACAAACCACACACACACACCTACAACAACGACAACACAAAGCACACATGACACCATGCACACACACCACACAACACACACACAGCACCATCACACCACCACACACACACAACACACCACACACGTCCACACAACACCCACACGTATCACACCACACGTCAACAACCCACACCCACACCACACACCACACTCGCTCGCTCATAACCACACGCACAGTTCTCTCCCTCCAAGTGTCCACACTCACCAGTTCCTCTCCCTCCATGTCACACACACAGTTTCCTCTTCCTGCAGGTCAGCACACACACAGTCCTCGTCTCCTCAAGTCAGGTGTCAAACACACACAGTTCCTCTCCACTCCAGTGTCCACACACTAGTTTCCTCGCCCCAGTGTCACACACACAGTTACCTATCCCTCCAAACTGTCACACACACAGGTCCGCTCCCTTCCGTGTCACACCACAGAGCACACCCACACACACAACACACACACACAAAACACAAAACACAACACACACCATTCCCTCTCCCTCCAGTGTAACACACACACACACACACCTACACACCAAACACACACCCGCACACACAGTGCCCCTCCCTCAGTGTCACACACCCCTCCATCGTCCATACGCCTCGCCACTCACCCTGCAGCGCCATACCCCGCGCACTCACCCTCCAGGTCACATACGCCCTCCGCGCACTCATCCCCAGCGTCAATACCGCCCGCGCACTCACCTCCAGCGTCACTACGCCCGCGACCTCACCCCCAGACATCACACCACCTCCCTCGTGTCACACACACACACTAACATCACTCCCTCCGTGTTCACAACGAAAACACTACTCTTCCCGTGCTTCATCACACTAACACCACTCCCTCCCGTGTCAACACACACTCCCCCTCCGTAGTCAACAAACACACACCAAACCTCCAGTTTGGTCACACACACACACCCTCCCGTGTACCACACAGACACAACCCTCCGGTTGTCACACCAACACCCATCCCTGTACTACCACACCCTCCGTGTCACACACACACACCCTCCCGTGTCACACACACACACACCCTCCCGCGTCACACACACACACACCCCCTCCGTGTCACACACACACCCCTCCCGGGTCAAACACTACCACCCCCTCCCGTTGTCACAAACACCAAACCTACGTGTCACACAAACCACACCCTCCCGGTGTCACACACTACACACCCCCGTGGGTCAAATCCACACACACCCTCCCGCGTCACACACACACACCCATCCCGCGTCACACACCCAACACCCATTACCGCGTCACACCCACACACACACCCTCCAGCGTTCACATACACCATAATCGCGTTCACCATCACACAACAACAACACTCCCGTCGTCACCACATCACAACCCGTCCCGCGTCAACACACACACCCGCCCGCGTCACCACACACACCCACCACACCTAACACACACACTCCTCTCCGCGTGACACAACCACACACCACCATAACACACACACAGGCACACACCCCCATCCCCGCAGTTCACCCCAGCCACACCCCACCCAATTCCCTGAGCGTCAAACGCCACGCACGCACTACCTCGCTGTACATACGCCAACGACCCATCCCGCGAGTCACATAGCCGGCACACACCCTCCAGCGTCACACCCCACTACACCCTCCAGCATCACACACACACTACCTCGGTCCACGAACACGAACACAACAACTCCTCCGTGTCACAGAAAACACTCCTTCCCGCGCTAACACACAAGCAACCACATCCCGTCAAACGTCCCCGCGTCACACAACACACTCCCTCCCGCGTTGTCAACAACACATAACTCCACCTCCCGGGTCCACCACACACTCCCTCCCGTGCAAACACCTCACGTCCACACTCCCATCCACACGGTAACACACACCATCGTTCACACACCCCATCCCGTGTCTACACACACACACTCCCTCCGTGTCACACTCACACCACCTCCCGTTTCAGCCACCTCACCACACACTCCCAAACCCATCAGCGGTCAACACACACACACCGTGCACACACACCACACTCCCGATTACCAACCCCTCGCCGGCGTACCACACACACACCCCTCCCGCGCTCACAACACACCACACATCACGCGAGCACACACACAACACCCGCAACCACACCCCTCCGCGTCCACACACCACTCCGCTCACAACACTCCCGCGTCACACACACACACGCGTCACCACCATCGCGTCAGCACACACCCACAGACACCTCCCGCGTACTACACAACACAGCCTCCCGCGCACCAACAACACACTCCCGCGCATTCAACACACACCTCCCGCGTCCACACACACACACCCTCCCGCGTCTCACACACACACACCCTCCCGCGTCACACACACACACCCTCCCGACGTCATCACACACACCCCCCCCCCCGCGTCACACACACACCCTCCCGCGCCACACACACACACCCTCCGCGTCACACACCACCCCTCCCGCAGTCAACACCACACCACTCCCTCCCGCGTCACACCACCACATTCCCTCCGATCGTCACACAACAAACACTCCCTCCCGCGTCACCAAACACTCCTCCCGCGTCAACACACTCCCTCCCGCATCATACACACACCACTCCCTCCGGTCTACACACACACTACCCTCGGTCATCACACCCACACACTCCTCTCCGCCGCGTCACACACAACTCCCCTCCCGCGTCATCTACAACACACACCCTCCCGCGTCCACACACACACACCCTCCCGCGTCTCACACACAAGTACACACACACACTTCCGCGTCCACCAATCCGCGTTCAAAACCCTCCGCGTCCCAACCACTCGTAAAGTCCCCTCAACAACAGCCCCCGACTCCCCAAACTCGCGTAAACCACACACCCTCCCCGCGTCACACACACACACCATCCCGTCTCCAGTCACATCCGCGACACACAACCCTCCCGACACCAACCTCGGCAACCACACACCCTCCCGCGTCACACACACACCCTCCCGCGTCACACACACACCGCCACAGCGTTAACACAAACACAACAATCCCGCGCTACACAACAACACACACACTCCCGCGTCACAACACAAACACACGCCACCCGAGTCACACATCACACACCCTCACCAGCACGGATCGAGCGCAAACACAAAACCCTCCCGGGTTCAAACACACAAACCCCTCCCGTCCACACGAAGCAACTACCCTCCCGTCTAACACCCTCCCGCAGTCACACACACACCCTCCCGCGTCACACACACACCACCCTCCCGCGGTACACACACCCGTCAACCAACACACACCCTCTCCGCGTTACACCACCAACACCCTCCCGCCGTCCAACACACAACACAAACATCCTAAGAGTTCCACACACAAAAACCCGCCGCAGTCTAAATAACCACACCCTCCCGCGTCACACAACACAGCCTCCCGCGTCACACACACACACACACCCTCCGCGTACCAACCCACAAACAACCCATCCCGCGGTACAAAACACACCCTCCGGTCACAACACACCCCTACCCCGCAGTCACACCACCCTCCGCGTTCACGACGACACACACCCCGTTCCAGCAACAACCCCTCCCGCGTCACAACAACACAACCCTCACGGTCATCACATCACAACACCGTCCGGTCACAACACACACACTCTCCTCCCACACAACCTCCGGTCACCACAACACACCCTTCCACCGTCAACAGTCACCTACGATCACACACCACCCCTCGCGTCAACCACCTCTGGTCAACCCACACACAATCCTGCGTCCACACACACACCCCCTCCAGCGGTCACCAAACACCCTCCGCCGCGTCAACACACACACCCTCCAGCCGTCAAAACACACACCCTCCCGCGTCACACACACCCTCCCGCGTAACACACCCCGCAGTTCACAACACACACCCTCCCGCGTCACCCACACGCGTCACACCACACCCTCCCGCGTACCACACACATCACCTCCCGCGTAACACACACACACCCTCCCGGTCACACACACACCCTCCGCTCACACACACACACTCCCCGACACAACAACTCACGTTCAAACACACACTCCCCTACACGACAACCCCCGTCACACACACACACCCTCCGCGTCACAAACACACTGCCTCATCCAACCACCACCCTCGTCAACACACACACACCCTCCCGCGTGCACAACACACACCCTCCAGACGTCACACAACAACCACCTCCACAGTCCACAACAACACCGCTCCCGCAGTCAACACACCCTCCCGCGTCCCACACACACTCAGTCACACCACCCATCCGCGCGTCCCCACACCCCAAGTCCCACACACCCTCCCGCGTCACAGCACACCGACACAAACCCTCCCCGCGTACACCACACAACACCCTCCCGGGCCCACCCCGAGTCCACACACACTACCCTCCGCGTCCCACCCACCATACATCAACCACACCACTCCCGCGTCACACACACACACCTCCGCTCAACAACCCTCCGCGAACACATCAGCTCCACACACACACCACTCCCGCGTCACACCCACAACCCTCCCGCGTCACATCAAACCACAACACCCTCCGCGTCACACACACACACACCTCCGCGTAAACGCACACATCCCTCACACACTCCCAGGACGTTCCACCACACACACACCCTCCCGCGTCACACACACACACCCTCCCGCGACACAAAACTCGAGCACACACACAACCCGCCCGCGTCACAACACAAACCCTCCCGCGTCACACACACACCACCCTCCCGCGTCACACACACACACCCCCCGGTCCCCACACACCCGCTACACACACACAACACCTTCCCGCCGTCACACACACACACCCTCCCGCGTACCCCACGCACTCACACAACACCTCCCGCGTACACACACACCCTCCCGCGGAAACACACGTCACACACACCCCCTCCCGCGTCACACACACACACCCTCCCGCGTCTATACAAACACTCCAGTCATAACACACCACCCTCCGAGTCCAACACAAAACACCTCCCGCGTCACACACACACACCCTACCGCGTCACACACACACACCCTCCGCGTCACACCACACCACAACCTCCCGCGTCAAACACACACCCTCCCGCGTCACACACACACACACCCTCCCCGTTCACCAACACACACCCCTCCCGAGTCAAACCCCGACAACACCCTCCAGTGTCACACACACACACACACCCTCCAGTGCACACAACACACCCTCCACTGTCACCACACACACCCTCCATGTTCAACCACAACCACTTGACAACACACCCTCCGGTCACACACACACCCTCCAGTCACCAACAACACACCCTCCAGTCACAAACACACACCACCCTCCAGTGTCACACACACACCACACCTCTCCAGTGAGTCCATCAACACACCCTCCAGTGTCACACACACACACCCTCCAGTGTCAACCACACACACACCCTCCAGTGTCCCACACACACACACACACACACGCCCAGCCCCACACACACACACACCACAAACACACAAACAACACACACACACAACAACACCAACACACACAAAAAACAACCCTCAGCGGCCACAACACACCAATCCAGTGTCACACCACAACACTCCACTGTCACACACACACCCCTCACATGTCAACCACACACTGAAACACACCCTCCAGTGTCACACACACACACCCTCCACTGGCACCACACACACCCTCCACTGGCATCAGACACACACACAACCCCTACCGTGTACCCACCCACCACTACTTCCGTAAACACTCCAGTGTCACACACAACCACCTCCAGTGAGTCACACACACACACACACACACAACACACACACAAACACACACACACACCACAACACACCACGCACACCCAGTGTGGCACAACACACACACACAAACCGCCGGCTAACAACCACCTCAACAGCGATGCCTACGAAATCTCTCACACACACAATCCAAACAAACAACAGCAGCACCCCACACACACACACACACACACAACACACACACACAACCCCTACAGGTCAACAACAAACACACAACCGACAGTGTCACACACAACACACATCACACAACCCCAGGTCAAACCACCCCCCTAGGCACACACACAACAAACACACACACACACACACACCACACACACACACACCGTGTACGACACCACACAGCACACGACAACTCAGCACACACACACTCACAGCCACACACACACAAACACCCCCAGTGGGACCCACACACGGGCAACAACCCATCACACACACACACACAACACACACACTGCCAGATCACAACACACACACACAAACACACACACACACCACACACACCACCCCCACCAACTCTACAGTCAATACAAACACACCCAGTGTCAACACACACACCACACCAGTATACAAACCCTGTACCTGCGTCTACCCGGACTGCGCGGGGGGGAAGCCGGCGCGCATCCCGGGGCAGCAGGACTTCTTCCTGGGGAAAGTGTGCGGTGGGGCTGTGACAGCGGCGGCTCCCGTCTCTCCCAGCTCCGCGCAGCCTCGCGCCCGGTGTCACCGGGTCAGTCCCGGTTACGGGCAGCGGTCCTGGTTATCTACAGCGTAGTACCCGGTCCACTGACTGTGACAGAACAGACGAGTTCCGGTACTGCGGGTCACGTACTTATCCTGACCAGCCGGTGTCCGGTTTACTCGCCGAGTCCCGGTATTGATCATAGCCGGTGGTAGGCCCGGTTACTGTATCCTGACAGCGGTCCGGTACTATCGCAGCCGCGTCCTACTGCGGTCCCGGTACTTAGTCCTGACAGTCGCCGGTCCGGTACTCGCGGTCCCGGTACTTATCCTGACAGCCGGTCCCGGTACTTATCCTGACAGCCGGTCCGGTACTCGCGGTCCCGGTACTTATCCTGACAGCCGGTCCGGTACTCGGGGTCCGGTACTTATCCTGACAGCCGGTCCGGTACTCGGGGTCCGGTACTTATCCTGACAGCCGGTTCGGTACTCATCCTGACAGCCGGTCCGGTACTCGCGGTCCCGGTACTTATCCTGACAGCCGGTCCAGTACTTATCCTGACAGCCGGTCCGGTACTCGCGGTCCGGTACTCGGGGTCCGGTACTTCTCCCTCAGATGAGGTAAAATAAACATGAGAAGACATCACCAATAGGAAGAGTTAGGGGGCGGGATAGAGGAGAAGATAAGAACCAATCAGAAGAGGAGCAGGGCGTGACAGAGGCACTGAGGAGAGACAGGCGCGCGCCAGAGACACGGGGGGGAGAGACAGGCGCGCGCGAGAGACACGGGGAGAGAGAGACAGGCGCGCGCGAGAGTCACGGGGGGGAGAGACAGGCGCGCGAGAGAGACACGGGGAGAGAGAGACAGGCGCGCAAGGAAGCAGAGAGAGGGAGAGAGTGACAAGGGAGCAGAGAGAGAGAGAGTGACAAGGGAGCAGAGAGAGCGAGAGACAAAGGAGCAGAGAGAGAGAGTGAGAGAGACAGGCAAGGGGGCTGAGACAGTGAGAGACAGGCGCGCGAGAGAGACACGGGGAGAGAGAGACAGGCGCGGAAGCTCCGGTCCAGGACGCAGAGCAGTAGAAGCCAGCAGACTGACCTGAAGGAGGCGGTGAGCTGTTTCGGGAGATCCTCCATTCACATATTGTGATATATGCTTTTAACTTTTGTTCAAATTGTAAGTGCGCATTTTTATTGTGTTTTTCAAATATAAAATATCATATTGATCGCACTATGTAGTCTTTTCCCTCTCTCTATTTATACTCTGCTGACGGAGAATCGTTAGGGGGGTACCATCCACAGATATCTTCAAGGGTGGCAACCCAATTTGCCAACTGCTCATTATATCACCTTGCTCCTGTGAGTAGATCAACCATAAGAGCCAAGACATAGCTTTTATAACCATATAACACCTGACGTCTGCACTTAAATTGTATATATTGTTCTCTTATCTCCCCACATGCTCCCCCTGGATGTTTTGAGCAATACTTAACCCTTGGAACCCGTGACACAGGTCCCACCAGTGAGGTTTGAGCAAGGGGTTGGATTATTAATCCTATCTGTACCACTTTTCTATTACATTCTACAATAATTTCATTCACGAAGTAGCGCCTGTTTTTTCACTCTTTTCTAGGGCTTACTTAGATGACATTGCTGTCTTTAGTAATTCCTGGGACTCCTACTTAGGACATGTAGCTGAGGTGCTGGATAGGATCAGGGAGGCTGGGCTTACCTTGAAACCCACTAAGTGTATGGTAGGGATGGCAGATGTCCTGTACTTAGGGCACAGGGTGGGTGGAGGGCACCTCAAACCAGAGCCAGCCAAGGTAGAAGCTATAGTTCAGTGGCTTGTTCCAAAAACCAAGAAACAGGTCATGGCATTTTTGGGCACCGCAGGGTACTATAGGAAGTTTGTCCCACAGTACAGCGCCGTGGCCAAACCCCTGACTGATTTGACTAAGAAGCAACTGCCTGTGCTTATCACCTGGACTCCTGCCTGTGAAACTGCTTTCCAGGCACTGAAAACTGCGCTTGCTGGGGCCCCCATACTGGCTGCCCCAGACAATACCAAACATTTCCTCATACAGACTGATGCCTCGGACTATGGCATTGGGGCTGTGTTGAGCCAAGTGGGGGACCATGGTAGAGAGCACCCTGTGGTTTACCTCAGCCGAAAACTACTCCCCAGAGAGGTGGCCTATGCCACCATTGAGAAAGAGTGCTTGGCCATTGTGTGGGCACTCAAAAAACTCCAGCCCTATGTGTATGGAAGGGCTTTCACGGTCCTCACAGACCACAACCCCCTGAGTTGGCTGCAGAGGGCATCAGGGGAGAATGCCAAGTTGCTAAGGTGGAGCTTGGCCTTGCAAGAGTTTGAGTTTACTATTCAGCACAAAAAGGGTAGTGAAAACAGCAATGCTGATGGACTTTCACGTCAGGACTATCCCTCTGAGACTGAGTTCATTAATGGTGCCAGCAGTGCCCCACTCCCCATTAGGGCCAGTGGGCCACAGGTCACCCATTTAGAAGGGGAGGTGTAGAGGGAGAAAGGGGGTGGCCCGGTATTAAAGGGGTTGCACCCCATATGGCCATCCCCTGACCTCACCAGAGAGACAAGGGGTTAACTGGACTGCGGTCCAGGAATGTGGTTTGCACCTTGTTATACCTTGAAAATGTATGTTCCCCTTTTCCCGTGTTTCACCTTTAATGTTGTTTCCCAAGACAGAGATAAAATCCTGCAGAGATTCCTTTGCAGACGCCATCTGCTAGGCTAATAGGTCATGAAGGGCAGCCGGCTGATTAGCCTAAGCACGTTGATCAAAAATTTAACTGCCCTGATTGTTTACTCAAAGTCTAGGAGCCAAGTATTGGTCAAACGACTCTGCCAGTCTAATTGTTACCTGAGGGCGGAGAATCATCAAACTGGAGTGGTTTGTAAGTGTTATGTCTACACCTACAAACAATGCAGATACTTCATTTGGTAGACAGATCGTCGCCCCTGATTTAATTATGGGGCTACCCATAGAGTCCCAGTACGCATGAGCTAATTAGCTGGAGGGCATGGGTTAGTCTGTGTCTCCACGTTAGGGATTGGATACAGATAATTGTTCACCAATAGTCTGTATTCAATGTTAAGAATAGGGTTACACAGGTATATAAACTGTGCCAACCCTACAGTTTTTAGTTGTGCTTCTGATTCCACCTGGAATGTCACTGGATTGATGGAGAATTGCTAGCTGATACTTCTCCATTCCCCAACCCCAAGTAAGTGTTACCTTCTTGTCTGTTAATTATACTATATTGATGTGTTCACCTTTTTCAAGGAATAAATTATATTTTATTATATCTAAGCCTCGTTCAGTTCAACCCAGATATTTGGTGTTCATTATATCTTGTCATAAGCTACCGTGACAGTTGGTTTTTAGGCATTGGGGGGGGGGGGGGGTGGCTGCAGATGGAGTTAACTCCTTCCTTAGCGGTTAATACTGCTAAGGTAATGAAAGGGTTAACCCCTCCCGATACCACCCGGTAGGCCTAAAGATCCATCCTTGGGGCTTCTACCCCCTTCACCCAATCCCTCTACCCACAATAAACAAAAATACACACAACAACCCTACTACCCACCTCCTCTACCCCCAACCCCCACCCCCCGCAACACATACAGTACACTAATGGCCAAAATTACTATTATCTAGATGTAGTGCATTTGCCCATTCTAAAATCAAACATTAGCCAGCCAGCATAAATAAAGTAAATACCACTTTCTACTTACCCCTGTCATCCATGTCCTCCGTGGGCAGCAAGAGTACATGAAAAAATACAATCTAATGGCCCCTAACCCCTTAATCACCTTAGCGATTAATAACAGCTATAGTAGTTAAGGGTTAACCCCCATCTCCCGCTACCCACCCAGGAGGTCTAACCACCCACTCAAGAGCCACTATACCAACCCTCTACCAATTGATTGGCACAGTGGTATATCATATGCCAAACTATTAAAACAATCAAGCACAACAATACACAACAATTAAAGAAATAACAACCACCTAAACAGTACAAAAATAATAGAACTAAAACGCCTCAACTACACATCAATAAAATTATTCTAACACCAAAACAGCAAAAGAACTAATTAAATAAACACCTATCCAACAAATCAATTAAGGAAATAAGGCGCTCCATAGCGAACCTGTGGAATTTCTGTTTTCATACCACCCTAGTTCGAAAAATGGCAAAGCAGATGCCCGATCCAGGCTGTCTCTTAACTCCTCTTCAAGTTTTAAATGTGAATAAACTACCCAAATGTCAGTAAAATGTATACGAATTTGTTCTATCTTGTGAAATCTGTGCCAGGAACAAACCCTTTGTACCTCCCGTTTGGGGGTACTACAGACACTCCCAGTGCTTGCACAACTCTGGGAAGTAGTCTAAATGTATCTTCCGCGTTTTACCCACAGTCGCATGGCCATATGGAAAGGACAAATCAGACTTTAGACTTTAGAGCAGTACCTGTGATGTTTTTTTATCCTATCTTCAGGACAAATGGGTTGTGTTTCTACCAATTGCGGAGATCATTTATAAAAGTCAATTCTACTCCAGCTATGGCTTTCACCCTTCTTCCCCTGCCTTCCATTTTTTTTGGTCCATCCCTGCTGTCACCGAAAGACTTTCCTCCTTGCATAAAATGCAAGAAACTCTGAAGGAAACTTTTCAACGGTCTCAGGAATGTTATAGAAGGACTACTGACCGACACCACTTTCCAGGCCCCAGGTCTAGCTCTCCACAAGGAACATGTATCTGAAAATTCCCACCTAGAAGTTGGGACAAAAATGTATTGGCCCTTTTAAAATTCTTTCCCAAGTAAACCCTGTCGCATTCCGCTTGGAACTCCCGGATTCAATGTCTACCTGTGACGGGGAGGAAAGTGTTAATACCTGATTTGCCATGCATTACTGTTGTTGCCCTGTCCCCGCCAATTTTATTCCCCATGTGCAGGCCATTCCCTGTCTGTGAGGGTAAAAGACAAGATGCATTGCTTGCCATACCCTCTAACAAACACATGATAGAAGATCTTAAATGTAAGGCAGGAGGTATTTTTTTTGTAAGTCTAAGCAGGAATTACTTGGACATCCAGCTGTGATATGGGTGAATGAGCTTCGGTATTTTTATGACCAAGCCTGAAAGGGTTGTAATTATTTTTATGATGGAGCCTCAAAAGGCTCCCACAGATTTAGAGTCCCCCTGTAGCCCAGGTATGCTAAGTGGCATGGGCATCAACCTGACTCATGCGCCCTGCCCACCGGACAGCCCTTTTGACCGGTCTTATGAACTGTGGGTCACTTGGCTATTCGTGGTTTTTTTTGTTCCCACGAGGGGATTGGATCCACATGTTAAAGATAGCTTTGGGCAGTCTATAACTGTGGCTTCCCAGGTATTTCCCAGGGTGATTCCTGA
>WSYH01016224.1:0-13355 GCA_036426205.1 Ascaphus truei
AGCGCCCTGTGCGTGAAACATGTCAGAGTGCTATTAGAATGTCTGTCTCTATGCCTTTTTAGCTAATAAATTCTTGAAAGAACTTTCATGTCCTATTCTCCATTGGTGTGGCTGTGCTTCGGCTCCTACATGGATATACTCTCTAATTCTCGTAATAGCCGACAATGCAACAACTGAGGACAGCAATGGTGAAGCAAGTAGCCAACAAATTGTTGGAGCTGTTCTCACGGGTTGGACTTCCCCAGGTTATGTTGACAGACCAAGGTACAAATTTTATCGCTAAACTGATGCAGGATGTCTTAAAATTACTAGAGGTCAAGTCTGTTCGGACATCGATCTACCATCCACAGACTGACGGATTGGTGGAAAGATTTAACCGAACTCTAGAAGGTATGCTGAGAAAATTTGTAGATTCGGTGAAGAGAGCCTGGGATGAACTTCTCCATTTTCTGCTGTTCGCAGTGCGGGAAGTTCCAAAGGCCTCCACGGGGTTCTCTCCATTTGAATTATTGTATGGCCGCCAACCCCGAGGAATCCTAGACCTCCTAAAGGAGTCCTGGGAGGAACAGCGGTCCCCTTCTAAGAATACCCTGCAATATGTACTAGACCTTAGGAAGCGCCTAGATGTGGTCGGCCATTTTACTAGGGAGAATTTTAGATCAGCCCAGGACAGTCAGAAGAGACATTACAATCAGAATGCTCGCATGAGAGTGTTTCACCCGGGAGACCAGGTGATGTTATTATTACCCAGTTGTGAGAGTAAACTCCTAGCCAAATGGCAGGGCCCATTTGAAGTACTCCGCCGCACGGGTGATCGCTCAACCAGGGTCCACGAAGGGTAAACAAATTTACTATGTGAACTTACTGAAACCCTGGAAGGTGCAGCGGTCTCTATTCATCCACCTGGTGGAGGAGGAAACGGACCTGGGTCCTCAGCCCCCACGGGAGAACATCTTGGGTGACGATAAAATCCCAATGGCTAGACAATTGTCGTCTGAACAAATAGGGGATTGTTAGAAATAATTACACAATTCAATCATGTTTTTTCTGATTTACCAGGGCAAATTAATTTAGTTTCCCATGTGATAGAGACAGCACCTGGGGTAAAAGTACGTTCTCGCCCTTACAGGTTGCCTGAAAGTCGTAAGGCCCTGGTAGAGAAGGAGGTAAAAGAAATGTTACATTTAGGCATGATTGAGGAATCATGCAGTGAGTGGTGTAGTCCACTAATTATGGTCCCTAAACCCGATGGGAAGGTAAGATTTTGTGTGGACCTCCGAAAGGTCAATGCGGTATCCAAGTTTGACGCATATCCAATGTCAAGGGTGGACGAATTAATTGACGCCCTTGGTAATGCAGAATATATATCCCCGCTGGACTTAACAAAAGGATACTGGCAAATACCTTTAGAGGAAAAGTCCAAGTGTAAAACAGCCTTTGCCACTCCCATGGGTTTATACCAGTTTGTGACAATGCCATTTGGACTGCATTGAGCCCCAGCCACATTTCAGAGGCTCATGGATAAAGTACTGAGACCTCATAGGGCTTATGTCGCGGCCTACCTAGATGACATTGTCATTTATAGTAAACACTGGCGTGCCCATCTAAATAGGCTGAAAGTGGTCCTCAAGTCGCTAAGAGAGGCAGGGCTCACAGCTAACCCTGAGAAATGTGCCTTAGGTAAGGCGGAAACCAAGTACCTGGGGTATGCAGTGGGTGGTGGAAAAGTAAGGCCACTAGCCGATAAGGTAGTTGCCCTGAAAGAAGTTCCGAACAAAAACGTAGGTACGCTCCCTGTTGGGTTTAGCAGGGTACTATCGGAGGTTCATCCCCAACTACTCGGAAGTTGCAACCCCACTAACAGACCTCACAAAAAAATGTGCTCCTACACAAGTTGTATGGTCAAGTGAGTGCCAGAGAGCCTTTGAGGAGGTAAAAAGGTATCTATCAGAGGGTCCCGTCCTTAGAAGCCCAGACTTCGATAAGCTTTTTATTGTACAAACCGATGCCTCAGAGATAGGGCTAGGGGCAGTGCTCTCGCAACAGTTTGAGGGAGTGGAACATCCGATCCTTTTTTTGAGTAGGAAATTGTTCCCAAGGGAAAAAAACAACTCAGTAATTGAGAAGGAGTGTCTCGCCGTAAAGTGGGCAATCGAGGCCTTGAGGCAATACCTGGCAGGAGTCCATTTTACATTGGTAACAGACATGCTCCATTAAAATGGTTAAATACAGGCATACCCCGCATTAACGTACTCAATGGGACCAGAGCATGTATGTAAAGCGAAAATGTACTTAAAGTGAAGCACTACCTTTTTTCCACTTATTGATACATGTACTGTACTGCAATCGTCATATACATGCATAACTGATGTAAATAACGCATGTGTAACAGGCTCTATAGTCTCCCCGCTTGCGCACAGCTTCGGTACAGGTAGAGAGCTGGTATTGCTGTTCAGGACGTGCTGACAGGCCCATGCGTGAACTGCCGTTTGCCTATTGGGCGACGTACTTACTCGCGAGTGTACTTAAAGTGAGTGTCCTTAAAGCGGGGTATGCCTGTACTATGAAAGACTCCAATGCTAGGTTGACCAGGTGGTATATGGCCCTCCAACCTTTCTCGTTTGCGATTCAGCACAGGCCTGGAAAAGAAAATGCCAATGCTGATTTCTTTTCTAGAGAAGGTGTGGATGGTCAGCTTCCGCCGTGCGTTGCCCCAGCCACACATTAACAGGGGAGGAATGTGACAGGGTGAATGAACGTCACCAACTCTATGCCTGGCAGACGTATGTGTAGGTATGCAGTGCAGCAGTGATGAGGTTAAACTTTCAGCTGGGAAGCTCCTGACAATTAGTTTGGTCCCAGCAGCATAATCAAGTTGTTTTAAACACCCCAGGCTGTACACACAGAGAGGCTGGCTGGTCAAGAGATAGGACTGAAAAGCTGAAGTAGATTACTGCTATAAGGTCTGTTTTCAAAATGCAGGTTGGAGGAACTGTCTGTGTTTTTTGTGTATGCTGAAAAGACGCTTTTGTTTTGTATGCTAAAAAGAAGCTGTTTTGTTTATTTGTATGCTGAAAAGAAGCTGTTTTGTTTTTGTGTGCAGTATTTTTAAGGCTCAATAAATAAGCCTTATCCAGAAACCCAGCGTGTGGTTGCATGTACCCTGCAACACATGTATTTATGGGGGGGCACAGAGGGTGGCTTATGTATTTAATAAATATAATGATGTTTATTGGGGCTCTGTATTGTTTTTATTGTGGGTACTGGGGGTGGGGGAAGGGGGTATTGGCCCCAAGGGTATGTGGTTAGGCCTCCCCGCCTGGTAGTGGGTGAGGGTGGTTAGGCCTCACAGGGTGGGGGGTTAGTGGGGGAGGGTGTATAGGCCTCCCGAGTGGTGGATGAGGGTGGGTTAACCCCTTAATAACTATAGCGGTTAATGACCGCTAAGGTGATTAAGGGGTTAGGGGACATTACATTGGCTTTTGTTATTCTTGTTTGTGTTTTGCAGCATTGGAGGGGGCATGGACAGTGCTGAAGATGAGGGTGGCCTTCATCGTGGCAGCAGGACAGGGTGAGTTCTATATGTATTTATTGTATTTATTGTGCTTTATGTATTTTAAATGGGCAAATTCACAATTATCCATATGTGGATAATAGTAATTTTGCACATTACTATACTTTATGTGTTAAGGGGTGGAGTATTTATTGAAAAGTATTTATGTGTTGTTTAAGGAGAGAGGAAAGGAGAGCAGAAAGAATGAGAGGATGGAGATAAAGAAAGGACGAGAGGAGCTACCTATGACCCCTCGCTACATTGATCCCTGCTAATATGAAATCTAATGATATTATTATCTTGCTATGTGAATCCCTCTTGCAATTTTTCTGATTCATTATATTAAGATACCTCCTATATAACCCATATTTTCTGATATATGCTCATCTTGCCTCTATCCCTTTATTGCCTCTCTCTCTATCCTGCCTCTCTGACTGCTGAACTTCTGACCTGAGTGAAGAGAGACAGAGAGGTAAGGAGACGGAGGTAGAGAGGAAGAGATGCACGGCGAGGACTGATAGTTTGGCTGAACCTCCAAGGCACAGCCGTGTGGTGTCCTGTCCGGACTGTCTATATACTTGATCAGGCACTTTTGACCTATGTCCCTGTGATCTCTTGAACACAAATTGCCAGTAACGTTCTTTTTCTATGCTACTGTTCTGTCTTGACCGAGAGAAGAGAAGGAGGAGAGAGAAGAGAGACGGAGATAGGAAAGGGAGAGCCACCTATTGACTGAAAAATATCTTTGTGCTGTTTACTGCCATCTCTGCCCTGCTGATCACTTCTCTTATTCGAATGAAGGAAGATAGAGGAAGGCTAAGAAATGTAAGAGAGAGAGAATGATGGACGAGGAAAGGAAATAGTAAAAAGAGGATGAGGAGAGACAAGCAGGGGGAGGCTGCAGATCGGAAGAGAGAGGTTTCTCCTGGCTTGAGTAGCTGAGATGTGAAGAGAAGGAGGGAAAGAGAAGAGGTAGGCGGCGGCGAGAAGAGGCGATAGCCGAATGTTATTGCATCATCTCTGACCCCTCCTGACTGCCTTCATCCCTTCTGGTTTCTCTCTGATCTCTGCTGCATATCTACTGTTGCTCTTGATGCTTCTCTGTCTTCTGTGGCTTCTGCCACCTTCCCCTTCGATCTCTGCTTCTGCTCATGTCTATTCTCCTACACTGGACATCTGCCTGTTCGGCATGATAGAGGGAGAGAGAGAGGTGAGAGCTCCAGACTAGGCATAGCGGCTAAGCAAGCTGAAAAGGGTATAATGGCGATGCTGTAGAGAAGAGGGAGGAGGGTAGAGGGAGCAGGAGCGTGAGAGTAGAAGGTAAATACAGATAAGAGGAGAGAGAGCTGGAGGTATGTAGATAAATATAGCAATGAGGATTGATGGATACGCTATGAAATAGAGAGATGCTATGAATAAGGTTGACTGATGATCTATTATGATCATAAATACATCTCCTATCTCGGTCTCACTCTCTCAACTTATATTGCTGCAACTGCCACTGCTTCTGCCTCTACTTCACTGTGCTGCCCCATTGAAACTGCTACCTTCTTCCTGCCTCTCTTCCTGCTCCTCTTCTTGATGCTTGAACCCATCGAAGGGAATGTGAGTACTGGTTTAAGTAAAGTATGGAGAAAATCGTGAAAGAAGAATAGGAAGAATGCGATCCAATGATGGAGTAGCTTGAGAGACGAATTGGTTGGAAGACGAGGAAAAGGATACATGATCTATATGAGAAGAAAGAAGGAAAAGAGAGAATATGATAATATCATCTATGAATTGATCTGGATATATGTATGATAAATTTAATATATAATGAAATATAATATCAATAACTATATTTTAAATTATAAATATATTTGAATAATGCTGTTATCATCATGGATCATGGGTCTGATAAGAGTAAATAAAAACATTGTATATTGATGATATCATTTATATGATATATATTTACTATGTAACCTTATGCTATACATGAGTATAAGTGAGAATATTAGTAATGTGATTAGGGGAGCTAGGATAGTACTGAAGGGAGATCTGTATTACAAGTGGTCTGAGATTATCATGATGGACTATGCTCTTTCTGACTACGTTAAGGCATAATCAGTAGTGATAACCGTATAGTTTGCGAGAAACATACATACGTAGAGTAAGGGGATTTTATATATACATGATAGGGGGCATCTTATGCATAATTGTGATAACCATTCTGTAGCAACACCTATCCATATTGCCTCTATTTCATTGTATCTTGCTTATGCTACATCCTCTTGCTGCCCTGCCGTTCTGATCTTGCCTCTTCTCTCACTGTATTACAATAACCATGTGCATATCCACTCTCCTCATTGATCTTCTATGCCTCTCCCTTCATGCGGTCTTGTCTCATGCCTCTACCTTGCTGCTATCTGAGATAAGAAAATAAAAGTGCGGAAACGGAAGCAAGGGTAGAGCAAGAAGGAAGAGAGGGAGGAAGAGAGATAAACACTGGAAGAAGGAGAAACGGAAGACTGAGGAGAAGGATAGAAATGAGGAGAGTTTAATAGACAGAGAAAGTGGGAGAGTAGTAGACTAGTAGGTAGGAAAGGATAGTAAAGGATCATGATATGTGTTTTATATATGACACTTATTCCTATAATGATCTGTCATCTGCCTTTTAGTTAGGCTTGTCTATCTTATCTCTGCCTTCTTTCTTTGTCCTACTCTCCTCTTCTGCTCTCTCTTCTGTATATCTTCATGTCTGCTTGTGATCTTGTGTAGCAAGTCTCTATCCATAATTCTCTCATCTGAAACTCTTGGCACTCTGTCTTGTCTCTCTGTCTCACTTCTATTTTGCTCCTATTGCTGCCTATCCTCCTCTCTATATCCTTCTGCTCTCCCTTCTGCCCCTGACTCTTCCCATGTTATAAATTCAAATATGCTAAGCTTCCTAACCTATGATTGATTATGATCTCATTTGATATGTAATATACTCTATGCACTCTATATACTTCTGATCTGCTATATATCCATAATCCATCCTGTACTTGAAGGAGTAATGGTGTAGATGCATTTATGGGAGAGATAGTGTAATGAAGAGTATGCAATGAAGGATTAGATCGAGAAGAGAGATATATGAATTGAGTAAAATATATATATATAAGGTATAATAAATATACTGTTATAGTATGAATTATAGTGGATATGTGATTAGTATTAGAATATATGAGAGTATTGGATAATAATAAAATAGTGGAATGTGATATTGATATGCATTTACATGCATGTGTCTCGTATATATTTAAAATTGACTTATATAAAAAATTAATATAATATGAATATATTATCTGCCTGAAATTCATGCATGAATGTATATACCTAGTAATGATAATGAGATGCAAATTATATAGTCAATAAATCACATATCAAAATGTATAATAGACTCTGATGATTATTTTATCTATAATAGTATATGATGCATGAATTAATGATGAATAATTAAACATCTTGATAAATATATAAGATTGAAACTAACACTAATTTATGTATGATCATTCTTAATATACATGTCATGTCCGCGAGTACACAAAGTAGGAAGTAAGTACAGGTAAAAACAACCTTATAAGTGAGTTGAATTAATTCATATGGGATGTCATGTTTCCTACTAGTATTCGATAGATATAATATGAAAGGGAGAACGAGAAGGAGAGAGAGAGTGAAAGGCAGAGGGTACTGTGAGAGATGGAGAGATAGGGTGGCAAGAGGAAAGGAGAAGGAGATAGTCTTGCGAAGAGCGAGGGCAGGAGGTATAAAAGTGACCGAAGGGAAAGAGAGTTGGGAAAAGAAAGGTGGTTCTCCTGCCTGCTCATTCCTTTGAATTATGTCTCTGACTTCTCTCTCACTCCTTCCTGTCCCTCCTGCTCTTTGCTGAATTGTCTTGTCTGCTTTCTCTACCTCTTCCTGCTGTGCTGATCTCCTCTATGTAGAAGGAGGAGGTGAAAGAGCGAAGAAAGTGGGAGAGGGGCGAAATAGAGAGAAGGGCAGGATGGCAAGGAAAGAGCGAGGAGAAAGAGAGTAAGGAGAGGAGGTGGGAGAGAACGAGGGAAAGGGAAGGAGAGAGGGAAGGAAGGAGAGTAGAAGGCGAAGACCAAAGAGAGCTGGAGAAGAGAGAGGATGAGGGATTGATCCTCTTCACATGCTACCTCCCCGCTAATCGCTCTGCTGCCTGCTTACTCCCTGCCTCATCTGCTTTATCGAAGAATAGGGAAGGAGGAGGAGAAACGGGATAGGAAAGGAATGGATGAGAATAAGCAAGGAGATGGAGAGGAACTAGATGAGGTAATTAGGGAGGAGAGGATAGAAGAAGTACAAAGAGAAGGAACAACGCATTGCGGACGACTGTCGCAGTCAGGTAATGATGGCTCTTCATTACAAATGATTGCATGTGAGGATCATGATCTCATCTATATCCACGTCACAGCAACTCACTTCCACTGAACCCCCACCCTCCCACTCCTCCTGTGCCCCTCTCCCTTATGTCTGCTCCTCTGCTTCTCTGTGATGCTCCTCGTAGGCTATGGAAGACACGGGAGAACGAATATGCAAGTCCGTAGAAAGTGGCGTGAATATGAAGAGGCAGGGGTGCGTAAGCAAAGGCAGGAGTCTGTAGGCATAGAGAGATATAGGAATATGCTTAGAGGAGGGATATTGATAAAAGATCTGGAGGAATGGTCATTGCTGAAATCTGATGCAGTGAATGATCTACAGGATGAGGAGACGAGAGGAGGAAGAAGAGAGATCAATACGAGAGGGGAAGACTCTACTAAATGATGCAAACTGAGCTCAGCATGATGATAGTCATGTAGTCGAGTGGTAAAATTCTGTTCCTTGCTGATGCTTACTTCAGAAAGAGAGGGAGGAGGTTAGGACCAGAAGCCGAGAGAAAAGATGAGAAAGAGAATGAGGGAGAAGAAGAGGGAGAGGACGGAGGGTCTGCCTCCTGCACTCCTCTGAACTTCCATCTGCCTCTGTCCTGCTCTCTCTTGAACAAATAGGGGATTGTTTAGAAATAATCTACACAATGCCAATCATGTTTTTTCTGATTTTACCAGGGACAAATTAATTTTAGTTCCCATGTGATAGACGAAAGCAACCTGGGGTTTTAAAAGTACGTTATCGCCCGTACAGGTTGCCTGAAAACTGGAAGTCGTAAGGGCCCTGGCTATGGAGAAGGAGGTAAAAGAATGTTACATTTAGGCATTGATTTGAGAATTCATGAAGTGAGTGGTTTTGTAGTCCTCATAATTATTGGTCCATTAAAAAAGATGCGGAGGTAAGGATTTTTTTGTTTTGGGGAATAAGATAATGTTAGCCATCTAAAGGGCAATGCGGTATCCAAGTTTGACGCAGATCCAATGTTCAAGGGTGGACGAATAATTGACGCCATTGGTAAGGCAGAATATATATCCCCGAAGGGATAGGATCAAATAAGGTATCGCAATGCGCTGTTTCTGCCCTATTGCATCTCCTCCATCCTCTCCTCCGGAATTAGTGTCACCACATTGTTTCCTTTATGGCTCCGCTTTTCCTTTCACTTGTGATATTTCTTTCTATCCTCGCGTCCGCAAATAACTTAGAGGAAAAAAGTCCAAGGTGTAAACAACAGCCTTTGCCACTCCCATGGGGTTTGTATACAGTTGTTGTGACAATGCCATTTGGACTTGCATTGACCCCCAGCCACATTTCAGAGGCTCATGGATAAAGTACTGAGACCTCATAGGGTTTTTATGTCGCGGCCTACCTAGATGAATTGCTTTATTAGTAAAACACTGGCGTGCCCATCTAAAATAGGCTGAAAGTGGTCCTCAAGTCGCTAAGAGAGGCAGGCTCACAGCTAACCCTGAGAAATGTGCCTAGGTAAGGCGGAGGCGGAAAAAAGTATGGGGTATGTGAAGTGGGTGGTGGAAAAGTTAAGGCCACTAGCCGAACTTAAAGGTAGTTGCCCTGAGACGAAAGAAGTCTAGAACAAAAAAAAGTAGGTACGCGCCCGTTGGGTTTAGAAGGGTATATCGGAGGTTCATCCCCAACTACTCGGAAGTTGCAAACCCCACTAACAGACCTCACAAAAAAAATGTGCTCCTACACAAGTTTGTATGGTAAAGAGTGGCAAGAGAGCCTTTTGAGGAGGTTAAAAGGTATCTATCAGAGGGTCCCGTCCTTAGAAGCCCAGACTTCGATAGCTTTTTATTGTACAAACCGAGTGGATCAGAGATAGGGCTGAGGGGCAGTGCTACTCGCAACAGTTTTAGGGAGTGGAACATCCGACTCCTTTTTTTGAGTGAGGAAATTGTCCCAAGGGAAAAAAAAAACAACTCAGTAATTGAGAAGGAGTTGTTCGCCGTAAAGTGGGCAATCGAGGCCTTGAGGCAATACTGGGCGAGTCCATTTTAACATTGGTAAAGACATGCTCCATTAAAATGTGGTTAAATACAGGCAATACCCCGCATATAACGTACTCAATGGGACAGACAGTATGTAAAGCGAAAATGTACTTAAAGTGAAGCACTACCTTTTTCCACTTATGTGATACATGTATGTACTGCAATCGTCATATACTGCAAACTGATGTAAATAACAGCCTGTGTAACAGGCTCTATAGTCTCCCGCTTGCGCACAGCTCGGTACAGGTAGAGAGCTGGTATTTGTGTTCAGGAAGTGCTGAGGCAATGGTGAACGCCGTATGGACGATTGGCGGGAGACCGTTACTCTTACGCTAGGGTGTATTAAAGTGAGTGTCCTTAAAGCGGGGTATTGCCTTACTATGAAAGACTCCAATGCTAGGTTGACCGGTGAGGTGGTATATGGCTCCATACCAACTTTCGTTTGCGAGTTCAGCAAAGGCCTGGAAAGAAAAATGCCAATGCTGATTTCTTTGTCTAGAAGGAAGGTGTGGCCATGGTCAGCTTCCGCCGTGCGTTGCCCCAGCCCACACATAACGGGGAGTGAATGTGACAGGGTGATATAACTCACCAACTCTATGCACTGGCGGAGACTGTGTACGGGTATGCAGTGCAAGCAGTGATGAGGTGGTTAAACTTTAGTGGGAAGCTCCTGACAATTAGTTTGGTCCCAGCAGCATAATCAAGTTGTTTAAACACACCAGGCTGTACACACACAGAGATGGGGCGGGCTGGTCAAGAGATAGGGAATGAAAAGCTGAAGTAGATTACTGCTATAAGGTCTGTTTTCAAAGAGTGGAGGAACTGTCTGGTTTGTTGATGCGAGAGAGTTGGTTTTGTATGCTGATAAAACGAAGATGTTTTGTTTATGTATGTGAAAAGAGCTGTTTTGTTTTTTGTGTGTGCAGTATTTTAAGGCTCAATAAAAAGCCTTATCAGAAAACCAGGTTGTGGTTGCTTGTACCCTGCAACACATGTATTTATGGGGGGGCAACAGAGGGTGGCTTAGTATTAATAAATATAAGGTGTTATTATGGGGCTGTATTGTTTTTATTGTGTGGGATGGGGGTGGGGGAACGGGCGGCATTGGCCCCAAGGGTATGTGGTTAGGCCCTCCCCGCCTGGTAGTGGGTGAGGGGTGGTTAGGCCTCACAGGGTGGGGGGTTAGTGGGGGAGGGTGTATAGGCCTCCCGAGTGGTGGATGAGGGTGGGCTGAATAAACGTATAAACGATGAGGGTTATTACGCTAAGGTGATTAGGGTTTAGGGGACATACATTGCTGTTGTTATTCTTGTTGTGTTTTGCAGCATTGGAGGGGGAATGGACAGTGCTGAAGATGAGGGTGGCCTTCATCGTGGCAGCAGGACAGGGTGAGTTTATATTGTATTTATTGTATTTATTGTGCTTTATGTATTAGAATGGGCAAATTCACAATTATCCATATGTGGATAATAGTAATTTGCACATTACTATACTTTAGTGTTAAGGGGTGGAGTATTATTGAAAAGATTTAGTGTTGTTTAATTATGGGGGGGGGGCATAATTGGTACTGCAGGCCTGCAGGGAACAACCCGAGGGCCACCGCCGGCCTATAGTATCATTGCTGTGCATCCCAAAATGTAATATATGGAATGGTGGTATATGGGGTTTTGGGGGGACAGGGGTTTGGTGCTGGGTGTTTTGTTGTTTATTGCAATGTTTTATTGGGGCAATTGTCCCCAATAAACATGCTATTATGCCTAACCCCTTCATTGCCGTAGCGGCTATGCGCTATGGTAATGAACCGCATAATGTATTCTAATATAGTCGTGATTTGCGACGCAGGGGGTCACCTGAGCTGAACCGCATTGATTCTCGTTCATGGATCCCGTGTTCCCGAGTTACAGGCCCGGTTTGCCAGTGTCACCGCCATCTTTATAGCGGGCAATCGCGTATGGTAGTATAAAGATGGGGGCGGAACACTGGCACCGATGCCTCATACTGGGGCCTGTAGCTTGGGAAACAGGGGGTCCCTGAGCCAGAAATCAATGCGTTTCAGCTCAGGGGACCCCTTGTCCCTGTACACATTATTAAAATACATTAATGCTGCTTCATCACCATAGCAGATAGCGCAAAGGTAAGGAATTATCTTTATGATATGTGTGTTTTACTCAAGTGTAGATGTGCAGAGGGTCTCCGGAGCTGAACCGCTTTTGTTTAGATCGGGGACCGCTGCTTCCAGAGATACAGGCCCCTTTATGGGGTGCTGGTATCCCTCTGCTTGTTTACATTCCGCGATCACGTGATGGGACATTTAATGCAGAGGGATACCGGCACCTCATAAAGGGGCCTGTATCTCGGGAAGCAGGGGGTCCCGGACCTGAAAAATAGCGGGTCAGCTCCGGAGACCCCTGCACCTGTACACTATGAATAACAATTGATTGCAAATATTTTTTATTTTGCGATGTTTGCGCAGGAGAGTGGCGGATCTCTCTCGCGCAGGTTGATCTAGGCAGGGGACGGCGTATCACCAGGTTATCGGCAGACAGCTGTCTCGCTAACCGGCTACTCGGCGTGTTGTTTTCGCAGTGATGTGCCAGGGATTCGGACCTTCCTGCATACTGGAGGGCAACACGCCAAAAAAATGCCGATATTGAACCCTGCGAAAGTGCTTTGTTCGGTGCTTACTGACATCAAGCCCAAAGTCCTAACCAGAGATCTCCAGAGATGGAGATCTGGGTAGGGAAACAACTATGGTGTGTACTCAGTTACTCAATATCTAAAGATATCAGTACTCTCTAGCTGAGATAGACAGAGAGAATGAGAGCTAAATTGCACTATGCACACAAGTACGGAGGAGATACCATTGTGAGCGTAAACATGGATAAATGGGCGATACTGTAAATGAAGAATGGTCCCGTAAGACTTTTTGGAAGAAAAGCAGGGGTCCATCTGCCAGGTGTAATTCTATGGAACAATAAAATTTTAACATCAATTCAAGCAGACCCACTGTGTGTCTTAACCTCCTCAGTGCCAGTGTAATCAAAGCTTCCCAAGGATTCATACAGTACAGTGTACAGTATTTGGTGGTGGAACTTTAGGCAAGTTATTAATATTCATTAGAGCAACATTTTCTATAGTCCCGGACATACTTGAAAATGAGAGGTAATTCTCAAGTATTTACTTCCTGGTAAATAATTTTATAAACAGATATAGAGCCCATTCAATATTAAATGACCCAATTTTGTCTAGTAAAGAAGGGAATCGTGTATTGTCACATCTTACGTGTGTCTTAATCAACTCCACTTCTAGTCCTGCACACTTAGTCACATAGTTTATGCCGATCCAAATGATCAAATAGTGATATAAATATAGTATACTGATAGATA
>WSYH01016225.1:0-13354 GCA_036426205.1 Ascaphus truei
TGTCCCTCCTCTCTGTCTCTGTCCCTCCTCTCTGTCTCTGTCCCTCCTCTCTGTCACTGTCCTCCTCTCTGTCACTGCCCCTCCTCTCTGTCACTTTCCCTCCTCTCTGTCACTATCCCTCCTCTCTGTCACTGTCCCTTCTCTCTTTCTCTGTCCCTCCTCTCTGTCCCTCCTCTCTGTATCTATCCCTCCTCTTTGTCCCTTGCCCTTCTCTCTCTCTCTGTCCCTCCTCTTTGACTGTCCCCCTTCTGTCACTGTCCCTCCACTCTGTCTGTCACACATCGCTTTCTCTGTCCTTCCTTTCTGTCTCTGTTCCTCCTTTCTGTATCTCCTCTCATTCACTGTCCATCCTCTGTCTTGGACACTCTTCCCTGTCCCACTTCTCTTTCTGTCCCTCCTCTCTATTTCTCTCCCTCCTCTATTTCCATCTTCTCTGTCACTGTCCCTCCTCTATCTTTCCTCTGTGTCACTATCCCTCTTCTCTGTCTCTGCTCTCTCTCCCTCTTCTGTCTCTTTCCCTCTTCTCTTTCTATGTCCATACTATCTGTCACTGTCTCTCCTCTCTCTCTCTGTGTCCCTCCATGCATTCTCTGCCCCTCTTCTCTGTCTCTGTTTCTCATCTGTGTCCCTCCTCCTTTTCTCTGTCCCTCCTTCCACCTCTTCTCTCTGTCTCTGTCCCTCCTCTTGGTCACTATCCTCTCTATCTTTCCACTTTGTTACTGTCCCTCTTCTCTGTCTCTGCTCTCTGTTCCTCTCCTGACCTCTCTTCCTCCTATGTATCCCTGTCCCTTCTCTCTGTCACTGTTCCTTCTCCATGTCCAACTTTTCTGTCACTGTCCCTTCTTTTTCTACCTCTGTTCCTTGTCTCTGTCTCTTTTCAGACTCACTGTCTCTGTCCCTCCTCTTTGTCAGTCCCTCCTTCTGGCCTCTTCCCTCTGTCTGTCACTCTTCGCTTTCTCTGTCCATCATCTCTGCCTCTGTTCCTGTTACACTGTGCTCACCACAAACAAGACGAGACTCCAGTACTGAGATGGTGTCATGAGAGAGGGGATTTGGCCCGGGATTAAAGGGGTTACACCCCATTTGGCCACCCCCTACTCTCACCTGGGAAGCAAGGGGTTAACTGGACTGGGGTCCAGCAATGTGTTTTTGCCTTGCTTCAGCCATCCAACTGTTTATTCCCCTGTATAAATGTATTGTCTCATCCTAGATTTTGCACCAACACATACAATAGGATTGATGCGGGATGGAAGGGATTAATATTAATTCAGTGATTATAGCCCTTTGTTCCCTTCTCCCGCCTTTTCAGGCTCCATTTTGCAGCCTTCCATAGGTTGCCATTGAGACTGCGTGCATTCTAATGGCAGAAGTAGCGGTTTTGAACCTGTTTTTCAGTGACGACCAGCAGGTGGCGTCCGAGAGGAGGAGCGGTGGTTTCCCATTGTAAGTCAATGGGGCCATTGACTTCAATGGCGATTCCTTGACGCCGGCCTCGAGGAACAGGTTGGCAGCCATCCAAACCGCAGACCGCAAAAGTGGATACAATGTCTTTGAAAAGAGTTTAATCACTTCGGTCAAGTTCAATGACAATTGGCTTGGGAATATTAGGTTCTAGGGCACCTGGGAATAAATTTCTTGTTGCCCTTAGCCCTAGGAACCCCCACACACAACCCATAACGGGTCCAGGAATGAGGGACCCCCGTAAAGGGTCGAGCGGAGAAGGAGGGTCGCGCCATTGACTTTAATGGTGGAGCGGAGGTCCCATTGAATTCAATGGCAGCGTGCGCCCATGCATTGTCTATGGCGGCGCTGGCCATTGATTCCAATGGGGAAAAGCCGCGTGGCGTGAAAACGGCTAAGTGCGAAATGGTAAAAATGTAAGTCCATATCTCCGGTTCTGGAATGACCAGAGGGATGGGATTTGGGTGACATGTAGCCAAGGTTCCGGCTTTAATGCATGACTCTTCCCAGCCCTCTCTTAACAACCAGACGGAGTATAGGCGAATGTAAAGATTTGTGGTTTTTCCCATAGACTTCAATGGCGGCGGTTTCCCCATTGAAAGTCAATGGCGGGGAACTCCATTGACTGCAACGGTGGAGTTGCTCCATTGAAGCCCATAGCGGTGGAGCCCGTTGTTTTCAATGGGGAAAGAGTGAAAAGCAGAAATTCATTTTAAAGGGACGAATCCTGTATTTTAAAAATGTTTTAAAGTGCATTTATGTATCTCCGGTTCTAGAGGTTGCAGAGAGTTGAAATTTGGCCACTATGTAGAGTTTCTGTAGGCATAAAAAACTGGCAATTTTTTACCCACTAAGCCCAACAGAACGGAACTTAATAATATGTGAAGATATTAAACTGTGTATAGTATTTTGGATCTGAGATGAGGATGCAGACCCCATCTTCTACGCTAATAAGTCAGGAAGGGCAGCCGGATGGTTTAGCATAAGCCCTCTGATCAAAGATTAACCGCCCTAATTGTTTACTCTAGGGCCAGGAACAAAGAAGTTGAGTGGTTTGTAAGTGTCATACTTCACACTTAAAGATTCTACTTCAGAGGAGCCTGCTAGCCAGCTAGGCCTCCTAGGGTTAAGAGATGGGTTTGATATGGTATAAAAATGAGGCTCAACCTATGCTCTAGGTCTTTGTGTTTTTCAAGATTGCTGTATGAACTGCCAGTCCAGATTTTACTGTTTCATCATTCCATCTTAAGTAAGTGTCTATATTTTGTCTGTTATTTGTATATCTTGTGTGTTCACCTTTTTCAAGGAATAAATTATATTTTATCATATATCAGCCGTGTTCAGTTCAACCCAGGTATTTTTGGTGTAAATTATATCTTGTTATAAAGTTACCGTGACAGATGGGAATAGGTAAACACCAGCCACAGACACAGGGGTCACGGCCGGAGTGTAGTGTAGTCTTGGTAGCCGGGTCTGGGGGGCAGAAGTCAGGGTTGTCGTTATACTTGCCGAGGTCAGAGTAGGAGAGGTCCGGAACGTAGAGGGTACTATAGCTGAGGTCAGGTTTGGAGAGGGGAGGATGGTCGAGGTACAAAGCCGTGGTCAGGGTTGGAGAGAAGCGGAGGGTCAGAGGTAGCCAAGTTCAGAATACGGAGAGACGGGTGGTCCAAAAACAAGTCGGGTCAGTACACAAGGGGATAATCTGGAATGCAAGGCAGGAGAGCAATTGACAATGCACAGTCATAAGAGTAAACACAAAGTACTAGAATCTATGCTCAGCCAAAGTGCCAGTGGCAAAGCTGAACATATAAAGGAGGAAGGACCAATCCCTATGAGGGGTGGAAAGGAGGCACGGCCTCCATGGAAGCCTGTGATAGGCTGGGTCCAAGAACCAAATGCAGCAGTTTAGGGCTGATGGTCTGTTACCACAGAGCTCGGGAGCGTCGCGCACCCGTCACGTGCGTGATTCGCACACTGGGAGAGTGCAGAGCCATCTGGAGGTGGAGCCTAGCTCTGTGGCGTCTTCTGAGACAGAGATCGGCCCGCTGATACCCCGCGCATGCGCAGGGGTGCGCGAGAAGGAGCGCGGGGTTGTTGCATGTCGAAGCTCCTTACAGTTCCTCATCTTAGTATCTCCTCTCTCTAACTGTCCATCTATCATCTAGGCCACTCTTCTTTGTCCCTGTCCCACTTATCTCTTTCTCCCTACTCTCTGTTTCTGTCCCTCCTCTCATTCACTATCCCTCCTTTCTGTCTCTGTCCATCCTCTCTCTCCCTCATCTCAGTCTCTGCCCCTTATCTCTATTGCTCTTCTCTCTCACTACTCGTAACCTTACCATATAACTCCTATTATACCATATTACCGCATCCTATAATTCCTCCTGCTATCCTATATAACCGCTGTCACGAGAGACCAGGCATTTACACCTTTTTACCGGGATCATTCACTGATCAAAACAAGATAGTAAAACAAATTGTCATTGTAAGCCCCCACAGTGGATTACAAAATACAGGAGAAAACACACTTACTGGGGTCTGGGCTAAAAGAACTAGGCTTTCCTAGGTAAAATAAAACAGAAAACAAAGTCTTCAGGTTGACCGGGCTTGGCCCGAAATGTCCTGGAGCTAAAATCGGCATGACGTTCCACACGCCACCAGATGCCGAAATCCCTTGACCGGGAGATAGTATCATACGTCCTGGTACTCCTATCGGCTTGCAATCCAAGCCGAGACCGCTATGCTCTCTTCTCAGAACTTGGCCCCGAAAAGTGCCTTTATAAATATAGAGCTCAACCCCGTTATAGCGCGATCTGTTACAACGCGGATCCGCTTATAGCGCGGTGCCAGTGTAGCTCCCACTTTTTGTTTTTATCAATACTTTACAACACAGTTATTGGTATCTTAAATACTTTATTGTACAACGCATACAATTGTTCATTATTTCTAACGCGATCCGCTTATAGCACGATGTGATTCTTTGGACCCCAAGCACAGCGTTATAAGGGGGTTGAGCTGTATATATGTATATATATATATAGGTAATATATATATTACCTCCTTCTACTGGCTATATAAGTGCTCTCGTTATCTCCTCCTATTGATTATTGATCGTTTTTCAGAAATTCACCATGGGGAACCAACAGAACACCCGCGTCGCCAACAAATACGGAAAACAGGTCTCGCTGATCGTCACTCACTCCAATGGTGTAAACACTCATATAAAAGTCTCGGAAGAGGAAGCGTGCAATTTGAAAACACGTCCTGGAATGGTCACCATCACCTTAAATGACCCTGAACGCCCTGGCCTTCTAAAAAAAGTAGACCAGAGAACCATCCCCTCCAATGTCGGTGTCATGATAACAAAGTCGTGTACTGGGAAGCCAAAAATTTTAAGAGTCACATTTGGGTCTCTCTGGACCCCAGACCCGGACAATAATGAATGAAGACAGGTCCGCTTTCTAAATGTGCTGTTAAAATAGTTATGTGTGGGTGATACACTATGCACAATGATATATTAAATGGTATGATGGCTTACTGCTTGGAATCCAGTCTCATTCATTGGTGGTCTTACTTATTGGAAGGATATCCCATTCATTGGAAGGTTGTCTCATTTTTGGGTGGGCAATTTCTCACATTGAAGGAAGGTCTTATTCATCAGAAGGACATCTGACCCCATAGAAAGCAGTATAGTTCACTGTAAGGCAGTCCCTCTCATTGTTACATAGTTACATAGTAAATGAGGTTGAAAAAATACATATGTTCATCAAGTTTAATATACACAAAAAGATGGGGAGCGCTGGTTACAATACTGGTAAACACCAACAATTAACAGATAGTAAAGTATGGTTTGTATCACAGAATAATGAAGTGGAGTATGAGGTGGGAATATAATTAATACTCACACTGCCATGTGTGAGTAAACATCAAAAGTATTGGCTTCTTTTGGGTTCCTTATCCCAATGTTCTCCCCAGTCAGCTATGGACAATCTCTGGATATTTATCTCTGTGCAGCCTCCCTCACGGTTGCACCCTGCCGACAGGAACAGATGACAGTGATGGAGTATATATTAAAAGGACATATTTATTGGATAACAACAAAGTAATGAGGGAACTCACATGTGGGTCCTCATGTCACAGCTACAGAACTCTTCCGGCACACCGCAGTGCCTCTTTGCTCCCACGTCCGGTACTACCACTGGAACGCAGATGAGACGCTGTAGTTCCGGATAGTTCCGGAATCGGGAGCAAAGAGGCCCTGCGGGAGGCTGCGACCGCGAGGGAGGCTGGGCACAAAGATAAATATCCAGCGTGTGTCCGTAGCTGGCTGGGAGAACATTGGGATAAGGAACCCAAATGAAACCAGTTGTTTATGTGTACTCACACCTGGCCGCGTGAGTATTTATTATATCCCGCCTCACACCACTTCATTATTCTGTGATACAAACAATATTTTACTATCTATTTATTGTTGGTGTTACCAGTTTTGTAACCAGCACTCCCATCTTTTTGTTATGTTATTCCCCAAGGATTAAGGTTAGATCTTATCGGTGTAAATAGCAGGAATATGACACCCCATTAGTTGTCTCAAGTTTGAGGCAACCTTAGGGGTCACCGGGAATGTAGTATTTTACATTGACTACTTATTACACCTTTATTATACATTGGTACTTCTGAAGTGGTCAAACCCTCAGTGGCTCTGCTCCTTCAGCTGCTCGTGTGGAGTGCTGAGGGTTTGACCACTTCATTTATTTTTCTCATTAACCTTTCACTGACTGTGTGGACTCTTGGTGCTCATTTGCAAGCTGCTTTCTTGCAAGCTGTGTTCAACTAACTGTACCAGTTAGTGGATTCTTACTGCCCTGCTATTAGCTGTTTAGCTGTATTTAGCTTACAATATGTTACTAACTATTTCAGGGGTGTCTGATTTGACCAGGTATAGGGGAAGGGAGCTTAAGGGAAGTACCCCTCGGTCCTTTTGGACCCAGGGGGAATGGGCCCAGATGAAGAGGTCAGTCCTCGAAACGTCGCCCCCCTAGCATACTTTCCGTTCTCCGTTTTTTTTGTGTATATTCCTTGTGTTTCAGTTTTTTTCCCCTCTTTCCTCCTTCTTCCCCCCCCCCCCCCTCACTTTGTGACATGCCCATTTGTGATACTGGTTTCTGCAAACACGTTTGATTTATTTCTGTTCATTTTTATTAAATGTTTATTCTGCATACAACTGTTTTCATCATTTAGCTATTAGACAAGTGAGTGCGGTATTTACTAGATTGTCTGGACTTAGAAATATTCACCTCGGATTTCTGAAGCCGGCGTCTTGACTATTTCTGTGAGAGCATCTTTTGTATGTTTCAAATTTTTCCTCCTGCTGTTATGGCGCTTAGAATCTGATGTCCGGATTGGCTGAGGGATTCTTATAGTATTTCTAAGTTCATTCATGAAAACACTACAGCCAATCCGACGTGGGAATTTTTTACCAGCCAATCAGAGTGCTGCCAGTCTACTGAAGCCGGGCATGCGTAGATTCAGAATCTAACAAGGCTGCGCCACCTTAGCAACCTTTGCCACTTGTCAGGGTAGAAGCCACCCACGGAGGTTAGGCAACTCAAAGCCTGGGTTGGGGCAAATGTAGGTCCCGATGACTTCCATTCACCCCAGGACATGAGTACTTGGTTAACTTCGGTCCCCAAATGCTTTCACACCTGACAGCCTCTGAGGCTTTCATGTCCGGAGTATGAAGTGATTGATGGCACCAATGGTCCTCTCAGAACTTTGGATCTGAAAGTCCCAGCTCAATACCACAGTGCACAAGCATATAACTTTTAAATCACAATGCTTAATAACTATTACACTAAACAATTTCAATCTCTTGGTTATGGGGATAGAAATAGTGGCATATTTATCTTACTACCATATTCCCCACACACTATAAATAATATCTCACAACCTTATGTATTGTTGGAGCACACCAGAACCCCTATATAGGTTTGGGGTGACCTGAGCATTAATTGGGCATCCCCCTAACTAGGGACCCCTTGTACAAGTTCAGGGGCACCTCACTCCCTTTGCCCCATTTCCCCTTTCTGGTCTGTGCTGAAGAAGGGAAGTCTGTGTGTGGTCACTGTCACAGAGACCAATACTTTAACAAAAAAATACCCGGATCCTTTGATTGAGCAAAACGTGAGATAAACTAAATTGTAATTTATTCACACAATGAACATACACAGCTTAATTTACAAAATAATACGAAAATACACTTAGTTAATTACAATGGTAACTCTAGTTACAGGAAAGATCTTAGATTGAAGCTCAGGTGAATCTTTTTAACAGCATGTTGAATCTACCTCCTGACTGGCTGCACAGACTTTTAAAACCTCACAAGTCCTATCTTTACACTGTGCAACCAATTGTGGCGTGGGAACAAAATGTCCCACCTATTGGCAAAGTTCGCCCACAATTCAGGGAGCCTGGCAGAGGCTTCAAGGTATGCTGCGAGCATGTGTGAACTTCGCCATTAAGCTGCTTAGCATACCTAGATAAGCCCACTTCCCTGGTGACATGTTGTCTGCCTTTCCCCTGACACCTGGACATATGTCAGGGAAAACTATTTACCTCTCCCCATCCCCACTCAACACTTGACAAGGTCTGTTTCTTTGAACTACCAGACACAGGGGAACCGAATCGGCAGGGTGGCTTTATTAGCCCAGATAGGTTCAACTCATTCCTTTTACAAGCACAACAAGTTCTTTGTCTTTTCTTCACTTTATTGGGAAAAGCATGGATTTACAAAGGCACTTGTGGATGATGGTGTTGTGGGAGAATGTCTCCATGGTGAGGACGCTTGATAGTGGGGAAAGGTGGAAAGGATGAGGCCTTGCCAGTAGAGCGAATAGCAGAAGGTATTCACTTAGCCAATGTTGAAGGTGAAAGGAAGTGTGAGTGTATTCTGGGTAGCAAGATAGTCTGGGGACAGACCATCTGTCAGCAAGGCAGAGGGGGAGAGAGCAGACTAGCCCATTCTGAGAGAAAGGCTGAGGTTGCTATAGCAACTCACTGGCCATGTCTGAGTAAACAACATGTGTATCAAAAATGTTGCTCTTTCACATGCAGCAAGCTGCTGGGACAGGGAAAATAGCAGGCAGCTGAACTAGGGAGAAATGAATCCCATGAGTTGCAAAAGGAGACAGAGAAATATGGAATCCTGTTCCATGACATATATATATATACATATATATACATATGTAAAGGGTTTTCTGACCTGGCCTGACCCACCCAATCTCATATTGGCCCCTGTGGTCTAACCAGTCCCCATTACAGTGTGATGTCTGGTGGTGCACCTGTTGGCAACAGGACTCCTGAGTCTCCCGCATGATGGTGTGTGGGGATTTGCCAACCCAGACAGGAAGCTGAGATAGTGTGCTGAGTCCTACCTATATCCAGTGCAGCGCCTCCACCTCATCAGGATCCCAGCGTCCGCTTGGGGATGGTTCTGATGAGGAACTCCTCTGTGGTGCTTCTCTCTGTGCAATAACTCCACACTTGCACACGAGAGTGTCTTTAATCAGATGCATCTTTATTGGTGCGGTGGGCCAGCTGCCCTCCACAATGGATGTGATTAGCCCTCCATTGTTCACCGTACTTCCCTTTGAAAGGTAATATCCTCCTAATGTAGGGATTCCCTATCCCCGCAGGGATACTTCACCTGTGCCAGGTCCCTGGTCACAGTCTCATTAGTCCTTTTAGTATACTAACTCTGAACTCCTCCAACTACTTAGCAACAACTCTGCCACAGCATAACCTAGAAGAACCTAACTTTTGATCAGTGCTGTGCCTTATGTATCCTCTGGGGGCTGACACAATTCTGACATCACCAACCAGGGAGTCAGAGCCTGTGACCACTCCCATCCATACATAGGGCACCTCACCAGGGTGTGAGGGCAAAACTCCATGATTACTGCTGGCATGCCCATAACTTACCAGGCCTTACTGTCAGTAGGAGAGATGACTGCAACCATTTTACAGCATGATTACACACATATATATATATATCATCTATCTCCTCCTTCTACTGGCTTTATAAGCGCTCTTAATATCTCCTCCTATTGATTATTTCTCATTTTTCAGAAATTCACAATGGGGAACAAACACTATACTCACGTCTTCAACAATTGTGGAAAAGATGTCTCGGTGACCATCACTCACCCCGACGGGTTTAAAGATCGGATGTTAATCCAGCATGGGCAACGCCACTACACAGCAACAGAGGATGGAACGGTCACCATCAGCATCGATGACACAGAAAACCTTGACAATCTGGACCCTGTAGCCCATTTAAGCATCCGCTACAATGTCGGCGTCAGGATAACAATGTCCGCTCCTGGGAAGCCAAGAATTGTGAAAGTCCCATTTGGGTTGATCCGGGATAAATACATGTAGGATGATTAATGATGAGAGATCCCCCCATCTAAATGTGCTGTTAAAATAGCTGTGTGTGGGTGATACGCTGTGCACAATGGTATATTAAATGGTATGATGGCTTACTGCTTGGAATCCAGCCTCATTCATTGGTGGTCTTACTCATTGGAAGGATGTCCCATTCATTGGTGGTCTTACCCATTAGAAGGATGTCTCATTCAGGTGTCCACCCGCTGTCCAGGCTCCCCAAATGGTGGCCGGATAGCCCTGTGTGAGCGCAGGATGCAGTACTGAAGCAAAACTGAAGTACCCCTCCTGTTCTAACACCTTGGCATCCCTCAGGCTTTCAAGTCCAGACTCCGCACAGACCCATAGGCACCAAGCTTGGTCGCCACCGGGTCCCTCGGAATCCATGACTTGGAAATCTCACAGTTCATTCACAAGTTACCAGTATATATACCTATTAAATAAAACCCTTTAATAAAATATACTGTGTCCTGCTGTATCTTGTGTGATAAAATGTGTAAGTCCCTATTCTTGTGTCAGGGATGGTGTGAGGGGATATACTGCTTACACTCACTAGCCCCATTCTTGGCACACTTTAGAAAATAACTTTTAAAACTTCTTACACACAAGAAATCACTTTCAGCTTTATCCCATAGCTGGAGCACCCCCTGAACCCCTATACCAGGCTCTGGGCATCTGGGCATGTATCTGGGCACCTCTCCTTATACTAGGGACCCCCAGTTATAGACACCATGTTAATTAAAATCACACAAAATTCTTCTAAGTCCCTCAGATCTCCTGAACAGACGCACAGTTCCTTTTCAGAGCTCCTAGCCCTTCCTACTGTATAAGAAGTTTACAAAAAGTTGCTTCAAATAACACTTAGGTTCATTTTCGGAGTTGCTTCAACTGTACCGAAGCTGGACTTAGAAACAATTTTACTCTCGCAAACCTTATACATGGTTGGAGACACCCCGAACCCCTATACCGGGTCCGGGGGTTTGGGGCACATACTGTGGGGGACTCCCCCTGAACCAGGGACCCCTGACTATACCCGGGATACACAACACCCTATGCCCACTTTTACCTTTCTGGTCTGTGCTGAAGCGGGGACTCCTGGCGGTAAGCTGAAATAACGTTTTCATGGTAGGACTTTGACCGGAGCATTGTGCTTCAAGGTATCCGAGAATCTGACCTGATTCCTGGCTAAATTTTTGGAGTATCCAGTAACTCTGGAACCCCCGCAACATACTGCAGCGCCGACGGTTATTCTAACACAAACCAGTAGCAATCGCCAAAAAGAAACAGGTACATGCTGGGTACGTGCTGGGTCGTGTTTAAGGCAAGTTTAAGGCATTTCTGCATTGACTAATGGCCCATCAGATTAACAGCGGGGGTCCCTGGCAGTCAAACTGAATGGGACTGCCAGGGACCCCTGCTGTGTTAATCCGATGGGTCATTAGTCAATGCAGAAATGCCTTAAACTTGCCTTAAACTAGCCAGGTTACACCCAGCATGTACCCAGCATGTAACCGGGCTAGTTTAAGGCAAGCTTTAGAATACTCATCTCGTCTGTAGCCACAATCTGAAAAGATTTTTTCCGCAAAAGCCACCCTGATCCTCATAGCCCAGCAATCTCTGCTTGCTGGCACCCCTGGAAAGGCAAGAACACAAACATTCTTTATTGTTGCATATTTTCATACACTGCATAGCAGTAAATAAATGACAGCCAGGTCCAAGAGCTGACACTCTAGGACCCCACTACAGGATCGGAGGCAACCAAGTGGGCCTGACCTTTATTAGTGAGCCTGGTTACCCCTTCACCGTCACACACCCCCTGTCATGTCTCCTAGTTCTTTCCTGCTCAGGTAATTTGGTATACCCTAATTGCATCGGTTCCTCATCTAGGAGAGGTGCAGGAAGAGCCGTGAACAGGCCGAGTTATTGGAGTTTTTGAAGGACGGTCTCGCTCAGTCTGCCGTCTTCGCATCCGGAGATCTATTCTGATAAAGAGAGCAATCAATTCCTCCAAATCTTTAGGGGTGTCTCGGCAGGTAAGTTTGTCCTTTAGATACAGAGAAAGCTTTTGCCAAAATGCTGCCGGCAGAGCTTAATTGTTCCAGACCATCTCCGCAGCAATGGTACGTAATTCAATGTCATACTGGCCCACAGTGCAGGTTCCTGTGCCGTATTCGAAGGAGCGTAGCAAAACCAAGGATCCGCGACCGGGAGCGTCAAAAACTCTTATGAATGCTTGGAGAAAATCAGCAGCGTTGTCAATCAGTGGGGATTCCTTTTCCCAGAGAGGAGAAGCCTAGGCCAAAGCCTCCTCTGACAGTAGAGAAATGACGTATGCTACCTCGGATCGATGGGTGCAGAATATGAGGGGTTGGAGTGGAAACTGGATCGAACGCTGATTCAAAAATCCTCTACACGTCACAAGGTCCCCTCCATAACGTAGAGGCATCGGGATCCGTGGTTCCCTGGGCATAGAAGATGAGAGAGGTGGGGCTGGAAATGCTACCAGCTATGGCGGTGCAGGGGTAGAACCCACCTGGAATGTATCCAGCCGGGTGTTAATGTCCTGAAGCCTGCTAGAAATGAGTGACAGCTGTTGGTTTTGCTGGGTGAGGCGTGTCTCATGATCTCCAAGTAGTTCTCCTTGGAGAGATACGGCTGGCGCTACCTCAGCCGTGTCCATGTTTTCCCGCAGGGCTGAGGTAGGGATGCAAATAAACTGACCACAGCCCAGGGACAGAGTACCGTAAGAATATCCGTAGTCGGTATGGAAGCAGGGGTCAGGGCTGGCGGCAATGGTGTGGAGCCTAGGGTACAGGCAAAACGTCAGGGCAATTGGCAGCTGTGTAAAGTCCAGGCAACAGGCAAAAGTTCGGGGCAAGCAGAAAGCAGCGAGATCGGGGTCACGGTCCGGGGTCAGCAACAGGGAATCCCAACAGATAACAGGAAAAGGCGACAGCAAAGACAGAAAGGAGCTGCAAAAACACAGAACGTTGCTTGGCGACCCCCACCAGGAAGTGCAGCCTTATATAGCAGGCAGCCAGTAACCAAATATTGCCAAATTGAGCAGAAGGGCAGGCAGCCTGGAAAACACGAATTGGCAGCAAAACCTGGCACACATTGATCAGAATCCTTACACACACACATACGGAGATACACTGATATACACATACACTGACAGACAGAATCTGACACACACGTACATACACAGTGTTGAAATTGACTGTGGGGGGGGAGGTGTCTCTGGAAAATAATTATTAGCAGTAGACTGAATCCATTTTGTCTGTCCTGTATTGTCTCAGTATCAATTTCTATGTTAAAGAATGTGTTTGTTTGTAAGGATGAGTTTCGCTGACAGTATATTTTCAAGGCCGTGCCTATGTCTCAATGCCCAGAAGTAAAGTGATAAGATGTATTCTGTTGTTGTACAGAATTATTGTGATAAGATGTACCCTGA
>WSYH01016226.1:0-13353 GCA_036426205.1 Ascaphus truei
TGTTTCTGCATACCTATAGTACATAGTGACGTTACTGTTTCTGCATACCCATAGTACATAGTGACGGTACTGTGTCTGCATACCTATAGTACATAGTGACAGTAATGTTTCTGCATATCTATAGTACATAGTGACGGTAATGTTTTTGCATACCTATAGTACATAGTGATGTTACTGTCTCTGGATACCTATAGTACATAGTGACGGTACTGTTTCTGCATACCTATAGTACATAGTGACGCTATAAGGTATCCAGAGACAGTAACATCCTATGTACTATAGTATGCAAAACTTACCTCACTATGTACTATAGGTATGCAGAAACATTTACTGTCACTATGTACTAAGTATGCAGACCACAGTACCGTCACTATGTACTATGGTATGCAGAAACAGTACGTCACTATGTCTATAGGTATGCAGAACAGTACCGTCACTATGTATATAGGTATCCAGAGACAGTAACACATTATGTACTATGGTATGCAAAAACATTACCGTCACTATGTACTATAGTATGCAGAAACATTACTGTCACTATGTACTATAGGTATGCAGACACAGTACCGTCACTATGTACTATGGTATGCAAAACAGTAACGTCACTAGTACTATAGGTATGCAGAAACATACGTCCTAGTACTTAGGTATCAGAAACACAGTACGTCACTATGTACTATAGGTATCCAGAGACAATAACGTCACTATGTACTATAGGTATGCAGAAACATTACCGTCACTATGTACTATAGGATCCAGAGACAGTAACGTCACTATGTACTATAGGTATGCAGAACATTACTGTCACTAGCTAGTACTATAGGTATGCAGAAACATTACCGTCACTATGTATATAGGTATGCAGAAAAGTAACCACTATGTACTATAGGTATCCAGAGACAGTACGTCACATGTACTATAGGTATGCAGACACAGTACGTCACTATGTACTATAGGTATCAGACACATAAACGTCACTATGTACTATAGGTATGCAGAAACATAACATCACTATGTACTATAGATATGCAGAAAAGTAACTATGTACTATCGGTAGCAGAAACATTACCGTCACTATGTACATATGTATGAGCAGAAACAGTAACGTCACTATGTACTTAGGTATCAAGACAGTAACGTCACTATGTACTATAGGTATGCAGACAACGTAACGCACTATGTAACTAAGGTATGCAGAAACTAACGTCACTATGTACTATAGGTATGCAGAAAACAGTAACGTACTAGTACTATAGGTATGCAGAAACATTCCGTACTATGTACTATAGTAGCAACCAGTAACGTCATATGTACTATAGGTATGCAGACACAGTACGTCAACTATGTACTAGAGGTATGCAGAAACACCAACAACACTATGTACTATAGGTATCAAACACAGTAACGTCATTATGTACTATAGGTATGCAGAACAAAGTACCGTCACTATGTACTATAGGTATGCAGACCAGTACCGTCACTATGTTATGAGGTATGCAGCACAGTACGTCCTATGTACTATAGGTATGCAGACACATAACTCACTATGTACTATAGGTATGAAGAACAGTAACCGTCACTATGTACTATAGGTATGCAGACACAGTAAACAGTCACTATGTAATATAGGTATGCAGACACAGTACGTCATATGTACTATAGGTAAGCAGAAACAGTAACGTCACTATGTACTGTAGGTATCCAGAGACAGTAACGTCACTATGTACTATAGATAGCAGACACAGTAACGTCACTATGTATATAGTATGCAGAAACAGTAACGTCACTATGTACTATAGGTATGCAGACACAGTACGTCACCGGGTACTAAGGTATGCAGACACAGGATCGTCACTATGTACAATAGGTATGCAATACAGTAACACCCCGTTCTGATGTACTAAGGTATGCAGACACCTACCGTCACTTAATGTCCTATAGGTATGCAGACACAGTAACGTCACTGTACTATAGGTATGCAAAAACATACGTCACTATGTACTATAGGTATGCAGAACAGAACGTCCTATGTACTATAGTATGCACGTAACTTACAGTCCATATATGCAGACACAGTAACGTCACTATGTACTATAGGTATGCAGACACAGTAACGTCCTTGTACTATAGGTATGCAGACACAGTAACGTCACTATGTACTATAGGTATGCAGACACATACTGTCACTATTACATGGGTATTCAGACTAGTAACGTCACTATGTACTATAGGTATGCAGACACAGTACCGTCACTATGTACTATAGGTATGCAGACACAGTAACGTCACTATGTACTATAGGTATGCAGACACAGTACCGTCACTAATGTACTATAGAATCCAGAGACAGTACCGTCACTATGTACTATAGGTATGCAGACACAGTAACGTCACTATGTACTATAGGTATGGCAGAAAACAGTACCGTCACTATGTACTATAGGTAGCAGAAACAGTACCGTCACTATGTACATAGGTATGCAGAAACAAAATAAGAATACAACTACTGAAAGAAAACCAAAAAAGAAAATAGGAAGCGAGGGCAACAACAACAAAAAGGGGGGTCAGGTTCTCAGGATATCCCTGCTTCAGCACAAGTGGCTCAATTCAGTCAGAGGCTGATTGAGCCACTGTGCTGAAGCAGGGATATCCTGAAAAACCTGACCTTTTGGGGTGCTTGAGGACTCTGAACAGAATAAGACCAGCAATGTACTTCTGTGGATTGTCCCGGACTGCACACTCTTTCAACCCAGGAAAAAAGGCCCGTATTGACTAAGCAGTGCTATTCTACACACCACCGCCTGGTGCCAGAAGACACCCTATGTCCCATTATGTAAATGTGTCTTCCGGCACAGAAGGGGGCATGTAGGAGAGCCCTGCATCACAAATCTGTTTGATAATAGCCTTGTCATTGCCATTCCCTCCTTCTTCTGTGATTTCCCCATGGAGGGAGGATTAACCCTGCTTCTAGCAGCTGCAAAAAGGTGAGTGGTACGTTGTAGGAGTGTACATCCATTCCATCGGGAGCGGCTACAAGAGGAAGCCATGGATCTAAGGGTAAGGAAACACAGGAACATTAAGAATTCGATTTCTCATCTTACGCCACAAATCCTTGTATTACTGGGCAGAACAATCGTGCCGGGCAAGAATCCTTGTAGCCCAACAGTTCCTCACCAGAGGATAGGCGAAGGATATATGGTGAAGTCAGAACAGCAGACGAAGAGCAGTTTATAGCTACTGTATTTAAGAGGTGCTATTTCCTAAGACACCTATCAGGGCTGGAAGTAACGCTATGACCTATTCGTGTGAATCAGGTTGCCAGATGGCTACTTCAAAAATACTGGATGCAATGGTGAAACGTTGCAAGACACCCACACACCACTCTCACCTCTCAGTTGTTTCCTCCTCCTTGGCCCCACCCCCGACTCCTGACACCTCCTCTGCTTGGCTGCATTAGCTAGCAGCACCATCAGGATGCAAGAAGCTGCCCAGTTCCTAGCAACAGCCCTCATCTCTTCCTGCTCAGGTAAATCCCACGGTCCCCCAAGCCGGTCAGGTCACTATGTCCGAGAGATAATAAATACATGTCCAGTACACCTACTATCAAGTTTTACTGGACAAAGTGTCAAGTACAGGCAGTCCAGTTCAATACTGGACATCTGGCAACCCTAAACGTGAATGGGCCATAAGAAGTCTCCAGCTCCAGAATGTGTCTTATTAAACATGGGCCTAAGTCATTAGGGAATCCGGCTGTGTTGATCGGGATCGCTCAAGGTTTGATTTAGGTTGCGACCCCAAACTAGTAATTAGAAGAAGCAGCAAACTTCCAAAGATGGAGCACCCAAGATATATATAGTCGTTGACACGAAATGCCTCATTAAATTGATTACGTTAGTAGGTTTTGTACTTGATATTGATCGCCAAGGTTTAAGAATCTCTTTTCAACCAATACTTTAAGTCCGCCTGTGTTAGACTCGGGCTAAACTGAATTTATAAACAGATGGGTCGAAGGTGCTGAAATATTTTTGGGTTCCAGATGCTGTAATTTGGATTCATCAATTCCAAACGCGTGTTGTAGTCGCAAAAGGGTACTCTCTAATAGGAATTATCCGACTTGCTGCAAAGGCACAGCCAATGCCAGGTGTTAAACTTGAAGCGAAAGTTGAACGCTTTGTAGCGATTTTCTTCTAGAAACGTTTTCCTGAAGTTTGATGAAAATCTGCCGGTCCCTGAAAAAGACGCACAATTACTTTTCATGCTATGATGGCAGCGGTATGTACATTGGGCTGGTCAATTCTCTCTTATTTTTCTTCAAGGTTATGTGACGATGGATGGAAGCCCTACCTTCAAAAGGAGATTGGTCCGGGTTTTTCTTTTTTTTTACAGATAGTCTAAAGCAAGGGTGCTCAACTCCAGTTCTCAACCCCCCCACCCCCAAACATCTGGTTTTGAGGCTTCCCAGCTTCAGCACAGGTGGCTCAATCAGTCGTCTGCTTCAGCACAGGTGGCTCAATCAGAGGCTCAGTCATCGACTGAGCCACCTGTGCTGAAGCTGGGATATACTGAAACCTCACCTGTTGGGAGAGCTTGAGGAGTGGAGTTAACCCCCCTGGTATAGAGGATTGAACATGTACGCACTGGAAGACAGGATGGAATGGGGACTAGGACTTTCAAACAGCTTAAAGACATAGATGAGGTGCAGAGGTCTTGCTTTAACTTTGGCGTTTGTGCACTCAGGCAAAATGTGAGGAAGTGCAGCGCTGACAAATTAACGGATGCAAAAAGCAGCCATCTGGCAGCCGGGGCAGGAGACAATACAGGTTTGTGATGTCAAATATAAGGGAACGCTCGTCACCAGACTAATAGTGCCTCTGACATCAGCCCTCCTGACTTTGACAGATCAATAAGGATTAGAAAGGAGAGTGACCTGTGCAATCTCTTGTTTAACACGGGGAGAAGAAGTAGCGACACTCAAACCCACTATTCAAATTTTATGAAAGAAAAGAAATAAAAACAAGGTACACTACCACATGGGTTCATTTTGATCCTAAGGGTATTGCACATTATGGGTAAATGCGATATAATCCAATCCTGCCATTTAGGGCGAAAATCCCTTTCGAAGTCTATAGTGATTTTCCGGGAAGCGTAGGTACTGTGTAGGATTTACCCCATCACATTTAAGAATTCATCAGCACTAATGGCCTTTTCTTTGTTTTTTTGCCAACTCGTCCCAAGTAAATATTACCATGCAGAACTGATATATGGTGTTATATCCCCTTGATCAATGTTTCATATGAAATGCGGCTATTGTAATTAAAGAGACGATAAATTACGCGCATGTATGGGAACAAAATGCAACCTTACTATGCTCGAACTTGAACTTGTATGGCTGTTTCAGTTCCAAAAACGAGTATTTTTTTCTCTAAATGTTTTAAGCAAAAAAAAAAGTAATACAAATATTAGCAAAAGGGAACAAGTCAAACCCTCTGGGGAAAAATGAACGCACTCCCGCCCTCATCCTCTGGTGACAGCATATTAAACCTTTGAGTGGTGTGTGACTGCTACACCGGAGCGCCAGACCGACTACGCATTGCGGCTATGTGATTGCTCTGTCGCTCTGCGGCACGATCGCGAAGTTACTGATACGCACACGAAAGAGAGCGTCCCTCTTCTGTCCCTTGTGTGGTCACGCCGCACTCACCACTCCAGCGGAAACGATCAAAAAGCTGTGACGTAGATACTGTGTCGGGGGCGGCCAACTCCAGTCCTGAAGGGCCACCAACAGGTCAGGTTTTAGGGATATCGGTGGTGATTGAGCATCGGTGCTGAAGCAGGGGTATCCTGAAAACCTGAACTGTTGCTGGCCCGTGAGCACTGGAGTTGGCCACCTCGTACTATGCCATGGTGCCCTGAAGCGCCCTGAACTAATGATGTGGTAGTTACGTCATGTGACTCTCAGGGGTGCAAGGAACGTCAGGATTCTAGCTGTTGACCAGACTTCAGTGATCGAAGTAAAGTCTGTAGAAGATGTTTCAAAAGCATGGGCTGCACATCTTGTACAGACTTTAACTGCAGTATTACCAATTAAAGCCTGAAGAAGAAGAGTTGAATAAGCACAGCCACACACATGAATGTCCTGCATTAGCTTTTGTAGTCATGCCTAACATGCCTACGTTCATCTCTCCTGCTGGCAAAAAGACCTGGTAAGTTACAGGAGTGGCCAGCAGTAGTTATGGAGTTTGCCTCACACCCTGGTGAGGTGCCCTATGAATGGATGGGAGTGGCTACATGTCTGAGTCCATTGTTAGTGACCTCAGAGATGTGCCTGCCTCCTGAGGTATATAAGGCAACTACACTGCCTAAAGTTAGTGCGCGCAGGTACGGGAGTAGAAGTGGAAGGTTGAAGTTACAAGTTAAAGGTGCCCCCTAGTGTCGTAACTAGGGGTACCAACTAATCTTAAGTGAGCTAAGGCCCAACTGTTCCAGGGACCTGGAACAGGGGATCTCCTACGGGGAGAGGGAATCCCACTCCATTGGGAGGGCGTACCTTTTGAAGGGAATCACGGAGAATTGCGGCTGAGAAGTTTCATCATTGCCCAGGGCAGCTCGCCCACCTCTGATACAATAAGATGACTTGTAAAAGGAAACCCCCTGGTGTGTGGTTTGCAATACTCTCCGGGCCCTCACCACCAAGAAGGAGTTTCTCATCAGGACCATCTACCTGCATCTGCATAGATCCTGATGAGGTGGAGGCCTGCACGTAATGTGAGTAAGACTCGAACACCCATACCTACCAATCCTGTCCGCCTTGACATCCCCCAATACCATCAAGCGGGAGACTCAGGAGTCCTGTTGGCTACAGGTGCACCATCATACACAGACATGTAACTGGGCTAGATAGACCCAGGGGCCAATGTGAAGATTGGGGGGGGTCAGACCAGACACGAACACCCGTTACACTTTCATATGTTCTTGATGAGTCACGAAATGTAGCAAAAAGGTTGGAAAGGTGTGTGTGTTGGCCACCCCTGCCCTAACCAAACACCAAGTAGTTCATCTATTATACAAAGAATGTTTCATCTAACACACTGATTACAGAACAGAGAAGCTGAGCGTAACACTAACATATGAGAAGGATTCTGGCAGGTTTCACAAGGTGGCAATATAGGCAACACATAATGATGGGATTTCTATATATCATCCACTGCAAAGAGGTCATACAGTATACTGTGTACTGGACAATAACCTCCAAGTGGAGCTATTGGGAGAATACCAGTGAGATATCTATGGCAGAGATCAAAGGGAACATGAAAAACACCAATTCTGTCCACAAGCGGCATCTTTTGTTTTCCTATTCACACAAGGCAAAAATATGTTTGAAGCAGGATAAAAGCAATTCTCTGCATCAACAGACACATTCATATTGTAACCTCCCCCCCCCCCATTATTTAGTTTTAAATTTGCTCAAATTCTTCTTCATTAAATGACAAAAAAACTTTTACTTTATCGCATGTTCAAGACGTTCAAATGTTTACCTACAATCAAGGAGCTCTAGAAAATGTATAATAATTTTAAAAAAAGATCAATTAATTCCTGGATTCTCCTTAATAATTAGGACACGTTAACATTCTCCGTCCCAACGAGGTGCCGGGTACATGATGGGGAAATGGTCCTTTCCAGTGGCTGAGGATCCAACTTCCGTTTCCATCAGGCGGGGCGAAGAGGGGGGGATGAGGGTTGGGTGGGAGGGGGTGGGGGGAGGAAAAGGTGGGGTGAAGAGGTGTGGGGGGGAGGAGAGGGGGGTGGGGGGGGGGGGGGGGGAGGAGAGGAGGTTGGGGGTGGGAGAGAGGTGGGGGAGGAGTACTGTGGGGGGGGGGCGGGAGGAATACACATGACTGCGAATGCCACAGGTGCAGTGCCATTCTGGTGCAGCGGGGACCTCTGCCACCGAAGCATTGACCACAGAAATGAATGGTATCATGGAAACTAATTGGCCACTTCCTATCGGTTAAAGCCTGACACACATTACTGCCGATACTTGTTTCTTTCCTATATCACAAAGCCTGGGTCTATCCCAAAACAATTTAACATTCCCTTTCTGTAGCAGTTTCAACCACGTCTGCTGGGCGTGATTCCATGAATCCACCACCTTTTCTGCGAAGACGTACAGACGTACGTTACTGTGTCGGCACCGGGGCGCGCTGACAATCCCGCGACCGCCCGGCGCTGGAGGGTTTGTCGCTGTGTGGGGTTCCCATCTGGACGCATGGACCCCATGCAGCGATGCCCGGCAGACACCCATCTCCTGAGCTGCTGCTTCAAGCTTTTACAATGACTAGATCAGTGCCCAACCTCATTGTATTTTGCACCACCAGAATAATAGAGAGCAAGCGTTTCCGTACTACCAATGTTATACCGTGTGCACAGCCGCTATCTATTATACGTTGTCCTTTTCTCTGGGTGAAATCTGACTATTAAATACTATAGATTTCTCTTTGCTGCGGTCCACACCTGTCCTTCAGTAAGTGCGCGATTATAGTGGCAGCGACAGCGGCGGCCGCACAACAAACATCTGTCCATGAGGCCGCCCGCATAGCGCGCGACCGCGATTCTTCCAGACAAACCATTCTGTTTTGCTGCGCGACGGCCAGGTCATGTGCGTGGTTCAGCCAATGAGGACGAACCGCTCATGTTACGTCACAGCCCCCGCCTCCCCGCTGCGTAAACACTGTGTCACCATCGCGCGAGCGACAGGCTCGCGTGACATCACACGCGAGGTCGCGCGCGGCGTCACTGTAATGCGGCCTAACAGGTCAAATCTTGACCACCATGTACGCTGCTGCAAATTGTTGAAAAATTACCCTCTACTGTAGACCAGAGTGGGCAAACTATTGGAGCTGCACTCCCCTCCCCCCCTGCTTGCTCCCCCTGGCACACGCGACCCCTTACCTCTTTTCCAGCGTCAAATGACGCCGCGGTCCAGTGACGTCACGTTGTGTAATTTGACGGCGCTTGCCATGTCGACCGTCACACACCATGCATCTGAATCCCGGGTATGTGATCCCCCGCATTTCATTTAAATGCCTTGGGAAGAGGCGTGAACCTCTGCGACCCCCCAAGAAATCTGACGCCCCCCTGTTGGCGCACCCCTGCTGTAGACTGTACACTATGATAGCTTGTGGGTGGATGACTGGAGAACAGAGAGTTGTGTCCCTTACCATCAATGTGTCACTCTTGTGACCGTGGGTAAGTCACTTATTCTCCCTGTGCCTCAGACACCAGAAACAGACGTAACTCATCTGGGCAGCGTGATAATTGGTCATTCTCTCTTTTAAACACATTGTGTTCTATTTATAGATGTTGAGTTGTGGGTGTGTGACGACAGACCCTGTTGCTCATTTCTATTGGGCAACACGAACAGCTGTGGTGATTTACACATACTATACACTAGATGTCTTTTATGCAAGCGGGTCACTCTTTGACAAAGGCCTGACAGCTGAAACGCGTCAGAGGATCCGCTTGCACCTTGTGATAATAAAGCTTTTTCTACTGCCACATATCAGCCTTCATTGATTTTTGGCGGCTGTGCGGCGTTATTACCGCCTTCGGGAGGATTTTTGCATCTGGGCAGGGACTGTGTCGTAACCTTCCTATGTGGCGTACCGCGCGCTGAACTGTAATTGTGACGCGCTTTGTGTCTCAGTGGGAGAAAGGCGCTATATGAAATAAAGTTACAGCTCAATCCTGATAAAGCGATCTATTACAACGCGAATCCGCTTATAACGCGATGCAAGCGTGGCTCCATTTTCATATTTATGAATACTTTACAACACGATTATTGGGTCTTAATACTCTATTGTACAATGCATATTGTATATTATTTCTAATGCGTACGCTTATACCGCGATGTGATTCTTTGGACCCAAGCACAGCGTTATAGGGGGTTGAGCTGTAATATTATTTTATTAATGTTATAAGATGTTTCCTTACATTGTATAACCTTACACAGACCAATTTTTCAACATTTTGACCTTTACAGAAGATGCAGAGATGAATATTTTCATTAATCCCTCTTGGTTGTTACACAATCGCAAAGCATCCAACATGTGTCTCTAATCATGTATTTAGTGATATTTTGACATGAAAAAAATCTAAAGGAACTATAAAAACACAATACAATGTGGGTAGAAATAAAGAAGAAATAAAGAGTTACTATATGCACTACAGTTTAAAATATAATCTCAGTTATGAGTGTGCATGGGGAATTTGCATACGCAAATTCTGGTTAAATATTGGGTATTTAACCTCTGATCTCCAACTAAAGATTACATCTGATGACGAAACTTGCAGTCATAAAACTGATGTACTTAATGTATGATCCATAAAAAATGGTGGCAACTCCAGTCCTCAAGGCCACCAACAGGTCAGGTTTTCAGGATATCCCTCTTCAGCACAGGGGGCCCTCAATCAGTGGCTCAGTCATAATGATGAGCCACCTTTGCAGAAGCAGGGATATCCTGAAAAATGTATTTGTTGGTAGCCCCTGCATTAAAGGCATCACAGCCTGTGATTGCAGATAACCTTTTGCTTACCTTTATTCAGTGCAAACCTTACAGCTTCCCACCACATATAATGGTGATCTCCATACAGCTGCAGCGAGTGAATGTAATGCCCACGCACCTCCGGGGGAGCCAGAGCCCAGATAAATATGACCGAAACGATCTACTGCGACCCAGCACTTATGAAACCTAAAGTCATCATTACCATATACAGATGCAGCAGCACCTATCGTCTCCGGCAGCGGGCGAGCAGCGTGACCACCATGATCGCTGTGGGGGATCCGGCAACAGGGACCACCCCCAAGCAGCCATGTCACGGCAACGATACCTCCGCAGCCGCAGCTCCGGAGGCGCCGATTCCTGCGACATCTCTAAGCAAACCATTCACAGCGACTTAATGCTTTAGTACATGTGACATAATGGCAAGCTGTATATGGTTTTTTTTTTTTAACCATACCCGACCCCAGACTAACTTTAGGAGACCACAGAGTCGCAGAGATAACGTGTCTTGTGCTCTCCCAGCACTTTTGGAAAACATGGTTGCCGTCTCCCAGCAACATTCATGGCCAGCGAGCCATTTAAGGGACATAGCTATTATTCATGACACGCCCTTATTCATTACTTGATAGCATGCGTGGGAGGGGAGATGCAGAACTGCTGAACAAGGACGCTCCCAGAGGTTAGATCGAAGTGTACTTTATTCTGCGACACCCCCTCTGCTATGGTGAATGTGCTGAGGATTGCTGTGTTAAGATTAGTTGCTAATAATCTGCAGTCCTTTTGCCCTGTGTACACATTTGAATGAATATGAGATGCTTACTGTATATTAAATATAAAATAACATATAAAGCTAGGGTGACCAGACGTCCCGGTTTTTAGCCTTCCTGACTTTTCTGGCCACTGTCTGGGTTTTTCTCTGCCTGGCCACGCATGCGCTATCGGAGATTGCTGGCCCGCTAGCGCAAACGGACCTTGCCGGCCGCCCTGTGCATGTGTGACCGTCAATCCTCGCGATTCGCGTGCGCAGTCCTCACTCCCGTTCACGCATGCGCATTCGCGCTCGCCGTTCACGCATGCGCAGTTTGCGCTCGCCGTTCACACATGCACAGTCGCTCCACGCATGTGCAGTCTGCGCTCGCTACTACAGCATGTGGGACATTTGTCCTATTTTTTTCCGGAAACAATATGGTCACCCTATATAAAGCAGCGTTTCATTCAAAATCCTGTGTTTTTGTTTTGCATAAATCATTGTGTAGTATTACATACTGCATTTCCCTCGTTATCCATTTTAATGTATTATGCTTCCTTGGTTGCTATGCAGACATTTAGGAAGCCGCACCACTTCCTCTTGAAATAGGCGGCTGTATTGGTGCCCTGGAAGCAGGATCTCGCTGAGCCCGGGAGAATGGATAATTACATTGCTGCACAAGTAACGGGGCAAGAGGAAATGCCTCTTCAACCCTTCGAGTGCCGGGGGTTCGGGGGACCACGATTGCCACGGTCCCTCCGCACCGATGCACGTGGCCCTCGAACCCTCCCTGCCCATGTCCAGGCACTCCTCAACGTTTCCCTCGGGCTCTTACTCAGTACTTGTACAGTCAGGGGACTGATCAAGTCATCTCTGACGAAACGCGTAGGGTGTTTAGTGGAGTCAAGTGTCTTTGCAGATTTTACTGAGCAGATGCTGAGACGCTTTGGAACAGAATTTTAACTTCGTAGCAACAACATCAGTGAAAGGATCCGTGCTGCAGGTCTCAAAGTACTGAGTAAGAGCCGGACGGAAAGTTAGGAGTGCCTGTAGCGGGAGAGCTGATACTGGAGGTACACGGCGTCAGACTCCACATCCGGTTGTGGAGAGAGTGACATCTGATTACCAGCAGAATCCTCCGTGGATCAGACTGCAGTTTGAGATAATTCTCATATATGCTCAAGTTCTAGCTGCGTTTGTGAGTGTCATTTTATCCTGTGTTCAGTCCCAATAAAATTGTTCAAACTTCAATACACTAGGAGTACGCCTTTTTTCTTGTTTTGTCTGTATATATAATATATATATATATATATATATATATATATATAGGAAAGTAAATCCGCAGCAGCACTCATGAATAGAAAAAATATTATTTAAATACAAAAATCATCAGGCAGTCAACAAACTCCAGAGCGACGTACGTTTCAGACCCCTCGGTCTTTTCTCAAGCTCTTTTCACAGAAACATACGTCACTCTGGAGTTTGTTTGACTGCCTGATGATTTTTGATTAAATAATATTTTTTCTATTCATGAGTGCTGCGGATTTACTTTCCTTTATATCTTTGGGACTGGTTGGTGTTCCCCGTCCATCTGCAAGCACCCTGGGACTATCGATAAGAATACCTTGGTCTCTATTTATATGTTTGTGTCACCCAGCATCATTTTGTTGTATATATATATTTATAACAGGTATGTTCTTTTCTGCCTATCTTTCCCCACCCTGTTATGTAAGTCCTGCTTGCTGCAGGCTGTGGGTGCTTGTGACCCCTACCCATGCTCCTCTATGATGGACAGAAGTAGGTTGTGACTCTGGCCTGGTAAGCCTTCAGAGAGAGGTATAGACCATGACCCGCCCCTTCTATCCTAATTAGGGGACTTACCAAATTTAGAGTCAGTCCCGTTCCTGCTCTGGAGTGAGAAGAAGACAGAGAGCTGTCAGTTCTCTCCATGGTGGATGAGCGTGCTCACCCTCAGTCTTTGCTGAGGGAACATCAGATTCAGCCACGAGGCCCTGTAAGACCAGGGGCCATCACAGTGCTGAACAC
>WSYH01016227.1:0-13350 GCA_036426205.1 Ascaphus truei
GAGAGAGAGAGACAGGAGGACCCAGAGAGAGACGAGAGAGACAGAGAGAGAAAGCAGAGAGACCAGAGAGAGACAGAGAGAGAGGATAGACAGGATAGACAGAGTAGACAGGAGATGACAGGGAGAGACAGGGGGGAGAGACAGGGAGGGACAGGGAGAGACAGGGAGAGGGACAGAGAGACAGGGAGGAGACAGAGAGAGAGACAGAGAGACAGAAATCACTGTCTCTGTATAGGCTTGAGTGCTGGAGCTAGTGTGCTTTGCAGTCTACATTGGTTAATCTCCCCTAGAGAAGTTACAGTAGCTGAAGCTGCAAACTAATGAGCAGGCTGGACTCCTGATTGCACGGGAGTTTTAAAAAGTCAGGAAGTGACTACACACACAAGAGAGACTACTTTTCCATATGAGAAGGGGGGGAGAGAGAGAGAAAGTGCTTCCCCAGCTCTAAAGAGAGATGCTGCACATTTCCTTAGACCCCTGGACGGTGGTCACAGAGTTGCTGGGACTGACTGGGTCTCTAATCCACAGGAAGAAGAATGAAGGATCAAGACTGCACTGAAGCAGGGATATATGTCCATATCATGGCAACTACAGAGAAAGGATTTTCCTCTGAACTCTCGCAGGGTCAAGAGGGAATATACCTGTAGCCCCAACAGTAAAATACCAAAAAGCTAAGTGAGACCAACTCAATCTATGACACATATTTGTGTAATCATACAGAAACCCCCATAAGAAGTCAGGATAAAGACTGAGGTTCCAAGGCAGGCTGCGACAGAAGTGCACGCAGTCAGGGGTAAAGGCACCTCAACGACAGCACGAACATATCACCTTCTTCCACCTCTTTAGTCCTCAATCCTTCAACTCTCAGTAGTCTCCACTCACAATTAACCCATCATCAGTAATCAACCCGCCTTAATCCATCCATATTTTGAGGTTCAGCCGTCAGCGATTACAAGAAGCAACAATGTTGATTAGTGTCCCTGAAAGTCCTTTGCTCACATCTGACACACTGAGGGTGCTGGGCCACTTGATCATATTAACAGGCAGGACTTCTCATGGTGTCAGTTGCCAGAGCATAGTTCTGTTTGTTCCTGTATGGATATACAAAAGGAAAGTCTGTCCACTCAAGGTGACACCACAGCTTAATAGCAAAATAAGATATAACGGCGGGGAGCAGGAAAAAAAAACCTTTTTTAAGAAAGATGCGGGTCTGGTAAGGGCCACTTGCAGGCCCGCCTTCATTGGGGAAGACGGCCACAATTGCAGCAGCCACGGATGGGCTCAAACAGCTCAGAGAGTCCAGTCCCCTCTGTGTATCCTTATTGGTGATACCTGAACGGGTAATGACAACTTCGCGAGCCAGTCCAGAAGTAGACAGAAGAACAAAAAAAAAAGATGATCATCAGCCGGTTTGCTCCTTGGATGACAGACATCACCCAGGTAGGTAATAAAATTAATTTATTAAATCTAAATAAAACACAGATATGGAAATAAAAAAAAGAACTCTCACACATGTTTCGGGCAGAGTTCGCCCTTTTAAGGATACTCCTTGAGAAAGGGCGAAATCGCCCGAAACAAATGTGGGAGGAGGTCTTTTTTGTATGTCTAGATCTGTTTTTGGAGATTAATAAATTGATTCTTATTACCTAACATGGTGAGTCTGTTATACCTTCTTTTTCCTGTATGGGCGTGTTTCTGGGAATCTTCCACCCTGCCTTGAATACAAACGTTGGCACCCATCCTTTGACCATTCGCCATTTGAATGAACTGCTTGTGCCACCCCTATTACCTAATTTCGATTCAAGATTCTCAGTTCAGGTCGGTTGATCGGATCCTACCCCTCCAGCCTTTGTAGGTCCCTTCTGTTAGAGACAAGACATCGTTACACATCTCTCAGCTCCCTAATACACCGCTCCGCAACCCCATACCATTTCCAGCCCCCCATCCATTCCCTATATATATATATATATATATATATATAATAAAAAAAAAAAAAACAGAGAGCGCACGCCCCATAGTGTAACACTGTAACATTTAATGTTGGGGAAGGGTGGATGGAGGGATTAAAAACACTCACAAGGTAAAGGTATATATTAAGCAATTTGTGATATATAATCACCACCAGGCATGTCCAAACTGCAGCAGGGAGTCCAAAATTCGCTGGAATAGGTCACTCAAACAGCGCTGTCTCTCTGGTTCACTTGAAATCTTCCAAAGTCATTTGGTATCAGAGTTGGCCTTGAATTCACTGCATGTGCTCCCCGGCCGTAAAGGAGCACACAGCGTGATGATGTAGTGTTGTAGGTTACGTCCCTGACGCGTTTCATCACAACAAATGCAACTTTATCAAAGGGAATGTCCCTGAACAAGATTAACATTGTTTAAGTACTGGAGGGTCCCAAGTTTGATTGGTTGATGGACTAAATGAAAGTCCCACCCCTAAATCTGATCATAGCTGTGGGCTTGTATAGTTTAATTTACCCAAAGCTGTTCAAATTAACTATTTGTTGTATAAATTGTTCTAAAGGTGTAAATGATTCATGGGATAGATAGACTCTCCAGTAACATAACAGTGCTCTGACACGAGATAATGATATATATACACACACACTGCCTCAATGAGTATAGCATACACTATATAGTTGATGAAATACCAAAATATAAGGAAGAGATATATAAGAAATATAAAATATATATATGTAAAAATTATACAGTACAATACAAAACAACTTAAAAATATATAATGTGTTACACTATTTAGTGCTAATTGCATAAGCAACAATTTTATTCCACTTACTTAAAAACCTTTTAACTTCTATTATAGTTAATCAAATATATCTTTATAAAAAAATCTAATATTAAACAATTATGTAAAATATTCTTATCCTAGAACAATAGTTAAGTATATATATTTAAATATAGAGGACCAAACTCTCAATTCTAATTATACTAGTGTGATAACCCACAAACCACAGTAAAATTTTAAAATTAAAAATTGTAAAAATTGTAAAAATTAATCTAAAATGTCCACACGATTTTGTGAGGGGAAAAGGGAAGGGGGGAGGGAGGGGGAAGGCGGGAGGGGGGGGAATAGGCTATTTTGGATGGATTGGGTGAAAAGAGGGGGTTGGCAAAAAGAAGCAGCAGAGATTAACTCAGAGAAACTACACCCAAAATGTAAAGGCAGACCTATACCAGAGTACTGGTATCTAAACATTCATTTAGACCACCGGGGGTGAGTGTCCCCAACCGGTGTAGCCAAAAGGTCTCCCTTCTACAAAGTGTTTTAAAGCGGTCCCCTCCTGTTTCACTAAGAGGAATGTGTTCAATACCCATAATTTTTAAGGATTCTGGATCCTTATTGTGTTTGTTAGAAAAATGTCTTGGTAAACTATGGGTACTGACACCATTTATCACATTCCTCCTGTGCTCCAGGAATCTAGTACTAAGGGGCCGAGTGGTGCGACCTACATATTGGAGGCCGCATCCGCATTGTATTAAATAAACGACAAATGTACTGAGGCAATTGATATTGCCCCTCACATTATGTCGTTCATCTTTGTGAAGGTAGGCAAACTCCATATTGGTAATAAGATGTTTGCACGTGATGCAACGGCCCCTGCCACATCTGTGATTGCCAATAAGGTTCACTGAGGTGGCACCGGCAGCCGCAACCGTAGGTTTAAGTTTGCTTGGAGCTAGAATGTTTTTGATGTTTTTAGCTTTCCTATATACAATGGGGATCTTCTCAGGAATAATATTCCCCAAATGGGGATCACATTTCAAAATACCCCAATGGGTATTTAATATGCCCTGTATGGATCTGTGGGATTGGTTAAAAGTCGTAATAAACCTAGAAACCCCATCTACTTGTAGTGATCCATTTCTTGGAGTATTATATCATGTATTTTTATTTTTGATAATACACTTTTTAAGTAATGATGACCTGTCAGATAACATCACCTTGTTGAGAGAGTCAGATACCAGGTCAGGATTATAACCCTTCAGCAGAAACTTTTCACTCAGTACTTTGGATTGGTGACCAAAGTCACTGTCCCTGGAACAGTTCCTTTTGAGACGATGAAACTGTCCCAGGGGGATGCTTTTAAGCCACTGTGCATGATTGTTGCGACGAAACGCGTCAGGGACGTAACCTACGACACTACGTCATCACGTTGTGTGCTCCTTTACGGCCGGGGAGCACATGCAGTGAATTCAAGGCCAACTCTGATACCAAATGACTTTGGAAGATTTCAAGTGAACCAGAGGGACAGCGCTGTTTGAGTGACATATTCCAGCGAATCTTGGACTCCCTGCTGCAGTTTGGACATGCCTGGTGGTGATTATATATCACATATATAGGTAGGTATGTTTGTAATGTGGCTACCAGCCTGGAAGACGTCTCTGGGCACTATCCTAGAGCGCCACTGGATGTGGAGGCCTTGACACCAAGATCGAATTATGAGAAGCCAACGGATAGCCGTGTCCTGTTCCCACATGCCTTGGGGACCCCCTCAGGCATTTCCTTGGACCTCGCAGGTACCGTTGCAACAAGCACTAACAACACCGGTAGCATGCAGTAAGATCTCCCAGGGGGGGGGAGGGTTTGCGTGTAAGAGGGGTTGGAAGACAGCGCATACATATATATTTGTATTTAAGTTCCTCTGTAATCTTGTACAGTATCAAAAAGCATGTAGTAGAGTAGTTTACTCATGGCGACATGCCTACAGTACAAAGAGATACTAAAGAAGGGTGCAAACATAATGCTCGCTATGCACATTTCAAAGTAAGCCGGCATTCAAACTTATATGGCAGTTCTATTTGATATATTACGTGTGAGGGAGTGCGTTGTGGCAGTAGGTGGTAAAACAGGAAGACTCTGCTTTGGGAAAATAAATGTTTTGTTGACTTTTGATTTCACCAAGTGCATATGAACAAAAAACCACAGGCTAAATCAGCCAAGGTGCAGCAAAAGGCAGGCAGCAATATACAGGAGGGTTTTTTAGGCCAAGTTCAATTCCCCAAGCATATGGAACTAGTCTAATACGTCTTATATAGATCTGGTTTGTTCCTAGTCAAGGACTCGACAATGTCGTCTGTATGCAGACCAGGTAGAGACAGAAGAAAACAATTCCCTTTCCTTCCTTTTACTGACTTGTGGCAGCCTTTATTCTAACAAGATCACCGGTTTGTCCCTGCTTGTTCATGGAATGCGTACGCATGCCGCGTTCCTTTGCGTTCCAGCCACGGGTTACCATGCCGGCTTAGGCACGGTTTGAGTGTGTATTAATAATGTGCCTCAGATTTAATAGTGCGCAATGCTTCGGTGCCAGTCGCCAGATGGCATACTTCTATGAATTGTAATGCAGTAATATGATAGTATTACATATATATTATATTATATCTTTATATATTATATTATATATATTATATTATTATTATATACCTATATGATAGTATACTGTTAACAAACAACCCCTAGAACCCCTAAATACTGTCACAATACCAGTACTGTATATGCCACCATCAATGATACTATAGTGCCGGGTTGCGGGGCCGAGAGTGTTGTTGCAGCAGAGAGGAGATACGCTGGCCTCTCTCTGCGCAACATTGTGCACTTAAAAATATATTTAAAAATACATTTTTATTCATAGTGTAGATGTGCAAGGGGTTCCGGAGTAACCGATTGGTTGTTCAGGTCCGGGACCCTGCTTGCACGAGATTACAGGCCCCTTTATGATGTTGACGGTATCCCTCTATCCTTAAAGGTCTCCGGATTCACGTGATTCCCCGCGGAAATGTAAAGACAAAGCAGAGGTGGGATACCGGCCACCCCTAAGGGGCTGTATTCGGGAAAGCAGGGGGTCCCGACCTAAAACCAAAGCTGGTTCCGCTCCGGAGACCCTTGCCACATACTAGTATGAATAAAACAAGCTCATATCAATAAAACTCGTCCTTACCTTTTGCGGCTATGTAGGGCTATGGAACGATTCAGTCAGCCATGAATGATTTTATAATATTGATACATGTGAGCAGGGGGTGTCCCTGAGCACCACAAATCAAGCTCAGGGCCCACCCCTGCTCCTGCCCACAATATTATTAAAACCGTACGAGAAATGCTGCGTTCATTGCCATAGCTGAATAGCGCCTAAGGGCTAATGAAGGGGTTACCACCGTGTCACGCTTTACTGTGGGTATGCGGGGGGGGCTGAAGGGTGGTAATTTGGCCCTTGGGTCTGTGAGTTTAGGACTTGCGGGGGTTGCGGGGCCACTTCAACCCCTTCACGACCGTAGCATGTTAATTACTCGCTACGGTCATGAAGGGGTTAAACCCTCCCACTCCCCCGCCAAGACCTAAACAAACACCGTGGGGTTCTAATTACACCCCTTTACCACCCCGCGCACCCACCATAAAAAAATCCCGCACCAGCTTAGCCCCACAATAAAGTAAATAAATCTAAAAAAATAAATAAATACATGAATATAAATAATATTAATTTAAAATTACATTTTTTCATAGTGTAGACGTGCAGGGGGTTTCCGGAGCTGAAACCGATTGGTTTAACGGCTCGGCTCGCATGGTTCATCCGGGGACCCCACTGTTCCGATGATACATGGCCCTTTATGTAGCTGCGTGTATCCGTCGCATTTAAAAGGTTCTCCCTCGATCCGTTGATTCCTTCCGCGGATGTAAAAACAAAGCAGAGGATACGGCAACCCCTAAAGGGGCCTGTATGTCAGGGACAGCAGGGGGTCCCCGGATTCCTCAAACCACAAAAAGCGTCGTTTCCGCTCGGAGACCTCTCTGCACATCTATACAGTATGAATAAAACAGCCAATCAATAAACACTCGTTCCTACCTTTGCGGCTATGTGCTATGGTAACGAAGCAGCATGAATGTATTTTTATAATATTGTACAGTGAGAGGGGGTTCCCAGAGCCACAAATCAAATCTCAGGGACCCCCTGCTCTGCACAATATTATTAAAATACAGGAAATGCTGCTTCATTGCCATAGCTGATAGCAGCTAAGGCAATGAAGGGGTTAACCCCACGTGCTCGCTTTATTGTGGGTAGCGGGGGTGGGTGAAGGGGGTATTTGGCCCTGGTGGAGTTTAGGACTGCGCGGGGGGGTGCGGGTGCACTTAACCCTTCACGACCGTAGCAGTTAATAGCACTACGGCCATGAAGGGGTTAACCCCTCCCGCTACACCCCCGCAAGCCCTAAAACAACCCACGTTGGGGCTCACATACCCCCTTCCCCACCCCGCTACCCAACATTTTTAGTGTAATGTTAATTTTTTTATGTGTTTATATTTTATGGGTTCCTGTGCCTGGTGGGATTGGGTTCGTGAGTAAGCTGTTAAACGGGAGTCGGTGGTGGCAAAGTAATGGTAAGTGAACTAAAGAAATGTATTTTTAGTTTAACTGTTTTCTATCCACCTTTAAGACCCACTTGCGTAAAGAAGCATATGAGTAGCACTGTGGAGATTCTGAACACATGATACATTAAAGCTTGGCCCCCTGCAGACGCCACTTACCAGAAACTCCCTCATACTGTCTCTGTACGTTCTCCATACCTATCAATTAGATTGTAAGCTCCTCGGGGCAGGGGCTCCTCTTCCTTAATGTGTTATGTTATGTCTAAAGCACTTATTCCCAGATTCTGTTATTTATATATCTGTTATTTATTCGATTACCACATGTATTACTACTGTGAAGCGATATGTACATAATGGCTTATATAAATAAAGACATACAAAAAATACAATACAACATGTTATTTTTTTAAAGCTTTTTTACATGTGTATTTTTTTTTGTGATATATCATTTCTGCCACTGTATGTCTGTATGTATATATGTCTAGAGAGATATATACAACAGGGTAAGAAATGTTGTTATTTTAAAGCTTGATTTGATGGGTTTTAAATTAATTTGGCTATGCTGCTATGCTTCAATGTGTGTATAATGGTTTTTACAATTAGATAATGTAATCCTTGGTATTGTATTATGTTGTATAGGGTTGTAAGGGTTAGCCTTGGTTTTAACATTTTGTATTCTGGTTGGGACTATTATTTTTTCACATGCTAAATTGTGCTCCAGGCTTGAATTAGTTAGTTAATTGTTTAATTGTTCGGGATGGACTGTCAATTTGTTTAGGGATTGTAAACGCGGTACGTCATGATCGGGACCTTAATGCAGAGGGTTACCGGCACCTCATAAAGGGGCCTGTAATATCGCCGGGAAGTAGGGGGTCCCCGGACCGAAAACCAATGCGCGTTCAGCTCCGGAGATTCCCCTGTACATTTACACTATGAATATAAAAAGTATTTTAAATAATTTTTAATGTGCGATGTTTCGCAGAGAGAGCAGCGGATCTCTCTCTGCTGCAAAACACATCTCGCCAGGGGACGGCTTCTCGGCTTCAAGGACAACAGCTCGCAAAGCCCCCATGAGTTTTTACACGGCATTGCAGTATTGAAGACCAGCGGGAAAATAAAATGCTTAAATCCACAGCGCGAAAATAACGCCAATACACCCCCGGGAGGGAAAGAGAAAACGACACAAAAACCGCAGATAACCGGATAATCTGAAATTCGCGGAGCTAGCCGAGTTTAGGAATAAAGTGTGTCGCCCTGTAAACCCGTATTAGATTAGACTGGGCTCTTTAGTAGTCTTGCCTTCCTCCAGGCAGGGATTAACCACGGTGGTCGACAACCAACAGCTTGTTAGCTATTGTAAACAGGCTTGCCCCTGTTACACTGCATTATATGTTGGGCCATTGCAAACTGAAACTGTTATTTAAGAATATGTGAAGAATTTCTTTTTGTGCATAATTTGGTCTTTACATTTACATTGCATCCTATGATCCTACGTAGGGTGCAGCTATCATATAAAGTACCGTTATAGGGCATATTCAATAATGAAACGGTACAAACTCAAGAGGAACGGTAGGACTTGAAGAGACTAGTTTTCGCCTTTATTGCATTTCTACTATCACTTTGCTACAACAATTTCAGATCAAAGCAAATCTTGTTGCCGGAATCGCACTCAAGATGTGGTAGGAAAGACTTTTTGAAGGTTCAGTGGTTATTTCTTGCACCACAAAAAAAAATAATAAAAAGATAAAAGAATACAGTATTGTTTTTAAAAAAAATAAACAACCTTATGAGCTTTACCAAATAAGAAGAAATTAGCAAATTGTGGGTTTATGAAAAACACATGCTAAGAAACCAACCTCACCTCTCCTCCTCCTTCGCCCCCCAGCCCTTCTCTCCTCCCCTACTTATCTCTCTACCTCCCCATCACTTTCCTTTAATAACCTATGATGTCCCTAATTCTTTCCGCTATCTCTTCCTCTCCAGTTATTCTTACTTGTTGCTCACGTGGCAACAATGACTTCCTCTCTTCTTTGTATGCTTTCTGTTGTAAACTTTATAGCCCCCAGACCTCCTTATCTGCCACTAGGCATGGACTGTGTGCATTACGATGCCAGCAGTAGGATGTCACGTGCAGATACATACCCTACCAGTAAAGATGGTGTGAGAATCCACATTTTATTTCAATGTTGTTGGGAAGATTGCGGGGCCTCTGTAAGTGCGCGCATCCCCGGAAAATGCACTCTCCCCTGGTAAAATCATTAATTCAGGCAGAGCATAAATAGGCAGAGTCCCCAAAATCCTTTGGTTGTCTTGTAGAGGACAGTCAGCTAAATTTGGGACCAGTGATAACCCTCATTTACTTGATAGTTAGATCTGATCAGCTGGCCCTATAATGGTACTTGAAAAAATACATAATATAATAAAAGACAAGTCTGTACTACAAGGAACGGCTACTTTGAGTAGTTTTTTCCTAAACTATGAGAGAATCAAAATTCCTCCTAAGAAAGCAAATAGCTTGGTTTCTTTCCATAATTCAAATGATTTCAGACACTCACAGTTTCTTGTTGAATTACTTCCTTTTCTATTTCAGTGAAAATCAAAAGTGGGTCACACACGCTGTGAAAACACAGATATAAGACACCAGCCAAGAGGTTACCATAGCAACAAAATTCATGTGACAAACATTTCTTTCACCTCTGCTTTCTTTAATTCGTATTACATTTCTGCTAGGGAAATATAATTTTAACAAACTCGTTATTACTAGGCTAATTATAGCGAACACACAATCACTCAAATGGTAAAAAAATATATACACATTATAAAATGTATATAGAATGTTTGTATTAATATGCATGTGTGTTAAATATATATATAAATGTATATAGAAGGTGTATTAATATGCATATTGTGTTTGTGTAAATAATATTAATACATACATATAAACATACATACATACATACATACATACACTACTGCTGGAGGCACTAAGCACCATGAGAAGAACCAGAGGAAGAAACTAACCGTCCTGATCTCCACAATACCGCAGATCAGCTCAGCTCTCCGACCCTAACAGGTATCGACACCACACACTAGGTAGCATGGCTGTGTTAATCTCCCAAGGGGGGGTAGAAACAGTGCTATTATATACAAGCGGAACAAGAGACAGTCCTATTGGCGAACATTTCTCTGACTCTGGCCATAAGATGAACGATCTGAGGGTTGCCATACCAAAGGTAATCTTAAAACACCGAAAGAGAGACGGTTGCATGATAACAAATTTAGCAACTGTTCGGGACACTTAGCAGTGGCCTAAACAGAGATCGAAATTTTATGAGTCATTACTGACACAAGTGAACTCTCTCCCATGAGCGTATAGGCTATATCTGTACCTACTGTGCTATATGTTGACACACACAGCGTCTCTCACACATACTATACTCCTTGTTTTCCATCCCTATACACCAATAGGGACACATAGTATCCACACACACTTTGTGTTGTGCTACTAACTTCACATTTCCACACGCACCCACACCATTTATATCCACTTCCCACTCACACACACCTTTTGTAAAGCACTGTATATACTGTGGGCTCTCCATTAATTTTCCTTCTCACTGATACACATACACACTTTCATCACTTGCTTTCAGGAACCTTTGACACCTCCAGCCATAAAACACATCCACAACGGGGGAAGGACCAGCACAGATAACATTCCAATAGACACTGTTATAGTATAGCTTTTGCTTGCTTCATTCATTGTAACATCGCCGGAAAGAAGAGATAGTGTATCTCGAAAGCTCGCACAAATAAAGCATTTTGTTAGCCACAGAACGGTATCATCTATATTATTTTTGATTATTGAAGCTCGGCTAACACGGGTACTGATACCTCTACATATATATATATATAATCATATATATAGAAAAAACAAAACAGAGAGCGCACGCCCCATAGTGTAACACTGTGAACATTTGATGTTGGGGAAGGGTGGATGGAGGGATTAAAAACACTCACAAGGTAAAGGTATATATTAAGCAATTTGTGATATATAATCACCACCAGGCATGTCCAAACTGCAGCGGGAGTCCAAGATTCGCTGGAATAGGTCACTCAAACAGCGCTGTCCCTCGGTTCACTTGAAATCTTCCAAAGTCATTTGGTATCAGAGTTGGCCTTGAATTCACTACATGTGCTCCCCGGCCGTAAAGGAGCACACCAACGTGATGACGTAGAGTGTCATAGGTTACGTCCCTGACGCGTTTCGTCGCAACAAATGCAACTTTATCAAAGGGAATGTAACTGAACAAGTAACAGTGTTTAAGTACTGGAGGGTCCCAAGTTGATTGGTTGATGGACTAAAATGAAAGTCCCCACCCTAAATCTAATCGTAGTTAAGGGCATGTATGTTTAATTTACCCAAGCAGTTCAAGTTAACTATTGTTATATCAATTGTTCTAAAGGTATAAATGATTCATGGGATAAATAGACTCTCCAGTAACATAACAGTGCTATGACACAAGATAATGATATATATACACACACTGCCTCAATAAGTATAGCATACACTATATAGTTGATGAAATACCAAAAATAGGGAAGAGATATATAAGAATATATGTAAAATATATGTACAAATTATACAATACAAAACAACTTAAAAAATATATAATGTGTTAACTATTTAGTGCAAATTGCATAAGCAACAATTTTATTCCACTTACTTAAAAACCTTTTAACTTCTATTATAGTTAATCAAATATATCTTTATAATTTTTTATATAAACAATATATAATATATTATCTAGGACAATATTAAGTATATAAATATAGAAAATAGAGGACCAAACTCTCAATTCTAATTATACTAGTGTGATAACACAACAAACCACAGTAAATGAAAATGTAAAAATTTAAAAATTGTAAAAAATTAATCTAAAATGTCCACACGATTTTGTGAGGGAAGGAAAAAAGGGGGGGGGGAAGGGGGAGGAAGGGGGGGGGGGATAAGAGGACGAAGGGGGGGGGGGGGAGGGGGAAGAGGGGAAAGGGAAAGGGGGGGGAATGGGGGGGGGGAAGGGAGGGGGAGGGGGGGGATAGGCACATTGGATGGAATAGTGAAAAGAGGGGGTTGCAAAAAGAGCAGCAGAGATTAACTCAGAAGATACTAAACCCAAGATGTAAAGGCAGACCTATACCAGAGTACTGGTATCTAAACATTCATTTAGACCACCGTGGGTGAGTGTCCCCAAACCGGTGTATCCAAAAGGTCTCCCTTCTACAAAGTGTTTGAAACGGTCCCCTCCTGATTCACTAAGAGGAAGTGTTCAATACCCATAATTTTTAAGGATTCTGGATCCTTATTGTGTTGTTTAGAAAAATGTCTTGGTAAACTATGGGTACTGACACCATTTTTTATACATTCCTCCGTGCTCCAGGAATCTGGTACTAAGGGGCCGAGTGGTGCGACCTAAATATTGGAGGCCGCATCCACATTGTATTAAATAAACGACAAATGTACTGAGGCAATTGATATTGCCCCTCACATTATGTCGTTCATCTTTGAGAAGGGAGGCAAACTCCATATTGGTAATAAGATGTTTGCACGTGATGCAACGGCCCCTGCCACATCTGTGATCGCCAATAAGGTTCACTGAGGTGGCACCGGCAGCCGCAACCGTAGGTTTAAGTTTGCTTGGAGCTAGAATGTTTTTGATGTTTTTAGCTTTCCTCTATACAATGGGGATCTTCTCAGGAATAATATTCCCCAAATGGGGATCACATTTCAAAATACTCCAATGGGTATTTAATATGCCCTGTATGGATCTGTGGGATTGGTTAAAAGTCGTAATAAACCTAGAAACCCCATCTACTTGTAGTGATCAATTTCTTGGAGTATTATATCTTGTATTTTTATTTGAAATACACTTTTAAGTAATGATGACCTGTCAGAAACATCACCTTGT
>WSYH01016228.1:0-13348 GCA_036426205.1 Ascaphus truei
TATAGATATAGATAAAAAAAAATATTTATATTATATTAGATATATATATATAACTATATAGTGCAGAATAAATGAGTTCTTCATAGTTAGGTGACACTTTGGACTAAACAATTTATGTTATAGGATAAAGCGCTTCAGAGAGTTTACTCTTTTCCTTCAGGTCAGCGTACTATATACAAAGCATATAAAAAAAGGGTTTACAATCACCGTACACCCATGGAAACTGCAAATCGCAAGCAGGATAAACAACTTTCACACATGGATGATACCCATGAAGGTTGAAACATGTCTTGTGATGGTTTGTCCGACTTGATCCATTCTCCATTCTGTGCTTTAAAGCTCGTGTTAACAGCGCGACGCATTAGCGTTATATGGGCTCATGAACAAATGGTTTTTCAGGCAAAAGGTGACCGGTAGTCCTTTGCATGTCATTTGCCAGAACTCCATTGCTGCAGTGGAAGCAATGCATGCGGGGATAATGTGTGTGGAAGTAGAGTTGCCAGACCTGCCTGAAGACATGTGAATGTAGCCCCACAAGTGATCTTTATTATTGCTATATGCATTAAGGTGGAGGGTTCTGTGCCTTTAGCCCCCATAATTCTTAAAACGTCATTCTACTATCTAATCCGATCTATCTCTCTCTTATTATTTTAACAGTATATATCTTGGCAATTGCACAGTAAAATAACTACAACTAAATTGTTGGTTGGGGAGAATAATCAATATTGTGCATTGCCAGGTGGAGAAATATAGAACCCTGACAAGTTGCGGGTTTTGAAAGAGAGAATAGAGGGGGGGGGGGGGGGGGGCGCAAAACAGATAGGAGTGCAAAGTTAGTATATAGCACTGACACTATAACTAGTGATCAAACTAACTTTTAACCCCGGAGAGGAGGAAAGCAAAACTTTAGAAACGCGTAGGGGGTTCGTGAGGTCCCCACTATCGGGTGTGAGTGCGTACCTTTCCGACAGCTGTGAGCTGTGAGTGTGAAGCTGTGGGAAGAAGACATGCTGGCGTAGGAATATCCAACATTTCAGCATTGCATGTGTTTTGGTTGCACGTGGTGCGAGGGCAGACCAGGAAGTATCTCTGTGTGTGTTTGTCCTGGAGCTTCTGCAGTGTGGAGAGGGCTGAGGACAGACGACAGCTAGCTGAAAACTGTCCCGCCAATAATAGGAATCACGTCTGTAAGCCAGGTGTTAACAACCGACAGCAGCAGCAGCAGATCCATAAGAGGGGATACTTCTTGAATTATCCATGTGCCTGATTTACATCCTGTTTTCGCGTAATAAGGTACCCCCACCCGAGTTGGAGATCTTGCCTGAACCTAATATTATGTTTTTATGTACCTATTTTAGGTAATAAGTGTATTTTATGATATTAATGAATGCCATTTAAATGCCATTCGTGAGTAGTTTACTGTGTTACTCGCGTTTCGTAAGTGTGTTGGTTTATGTATGTGTATGTTTTACACGATTATGCATGATTGATTTCTTTGTCTATTTACAGTTCACCCTTACACGTTGGAGATTCCAAGTCGGACGGGCGATGTCCGTGGCTCTGGTTGTATATTTTATAATATATTTTATAAGAGATCGATAGAATTGCTTGATCATTACAGTGTTGGGCCACTGATTAACTTCTTTTCTTACTTAATGGGCATGTACTAATACAAACCACAAACAGTGACAAGGACACTTGTATACACATACTATCATCAACTATTTACAGGACTCACCAGCGAGGGACCCAGAGTGAGAACTTAAAAACATAGGATGGACGACAATATATAACCTCTATTACTCCATATAGGAACATCCACAGGTCAACAAGACTACAAGAGGAGTGACAACCCCATATTTAAACAGTCTCCTAAATAAACATCTGGGCAGGGGAAACAACCTGAGGAGTAGCTAACCATTAACCCCTTAACTGAAAATAGTAGTCCCCCCAAAGAGGGAGCTACACAGGTTCTCTCACCCATAAACGTGTGTTCAACATTGTACGGTTTTCTCAGCTACATGTAAGCGACATTGGGTTGCAACAGTCACAATAAACTATGATAGCTTTAAGTGTGAGAGAGTGCTAGAGACGTCAGTTCGAATGTGTATGTCACATCATACTGAAAGAAATATTCATTGTTTTCAGTGACGGATGGAGGAGAAGAAGAAACAAGTAAGAAGAGCACGTCACAGTGTTGTGAAGTGATTTCACCAAAGCCAACCATAGAACCTGTGTGGTGCCACAAGAATGGGCTGATCAGCAGGGTTTACTTGAGCTGCTAGCCAAAGATCATGAAGTTATCTCAGTTAACCTGAAAAAAATGTCATCATTTCTGAAGGTGGGCGGGCATCTGATTCTGTTTGTGGGTTCTCAACGTTCAATTACATGCTTGATAACACAAGTTGTTCCATGCTGACCTAGATGATGAGGAATTTGCATAAGAAAGCTCTTAGAAACACAGGGTGGTATCATTAAGAGGTTTTGGAAAAATCAAAAGCAAATAAGTACTCACCTGGCAGACTTATGAACATGTTGGTGATTTGTGGCTTTGCAGGAAAGGGTAGGTTTAATAACCCCATCAATCTGACATCATATTACTACAACATGCTTCTGCCTTAAGACTAGCGCATTTTCCTATATAATATATCACATCTATTTCACTGCAATTACATTATAATAAATGCTCTTGACAAATCACCACAAAAATTAACTCACCGAACCAAAAAATCTCATCGGCCACCTCGTCCGCCCCTTGTCCCGCCCTCAGCCACCGCTTTTAAATAATAAATTGAATAAATTCCTAGTAAGAACAAACATTAGTTTTGACATAAGTTATTTATTGATTACAGTTACTACATTGAGTTTCCCTTGGTACGTTTGTGTGTGGTATGAGTTGTGGATGGTATGATATATATCTAATATCTATATATATATAATATATATATATAGTCGGATCTTCAAAAAAAAGCCAGATATGACATGGACAGTTTACGGAACCCTAACTAGTGTGCGGATGCCCCTTGCTTCACAATTTTCTAAATGACAGAAATCACAGAGGGGATCGCTGATCCCAGTCCCTCCAATGTCCAGTACCCCATTCCTTGCAATGTGTATTGTGTTTGAGTGGAGGTGGTCCATACCCGTCTTATGCGCTAGGGACGGATTCCGAGTCTCCCAGGTGAAGCTTGAGGAGTCAGACTGGTAAGAAAGCAGTCTGTATGGTTAGTGTGTCGGTATTAGGTCAGTTAAGCAATAGGTAAATAATATCCCAGGTGTGGGTGACAGAGAGAGAGAGATGTGTGTGTTAACAGATTAGAGAAAGAGAGAGTGTGTGGGTGGACAGGGACAGCAGCAGAGACAGATGAGAGGAGAGAGACTGTGATGCGGTGGACGAAACAGAGAGAGAGGGGAGCACCTGAAGCGGAGACAGAGGAGAGGAGAGGGATGAGAAAGCTGCGAGCAGGGAGAAGAGGAGGAGAGGGGGCACAGAGAGGAGAGGCGGGGGGCTACGACGAGGGAGGGTATGGGAGAGCGGGAACAAGAGCAGAGAACGGGCAACGAGAGAGGAGAGCATGGGTTACAGAGAGAGAGGGAGAGATGGGCTTAACAGAGAAAGAGGGAGAGGGAAGGGAGAGAGCGGGCAAACAGAGAGAGGGAGGGAGAGAGAGGGCGCCAGGAGAGAGAGGAGAGACGGAGCGAAGTGCAGGAGGAGAGAGAGCGGTTGACAGAGATCAGAGTGGGAGAGAGAGGCAGGAAACAGAGAGAGGAGAGAGAGCACGGGTTCGTGAATGACTTTGGGGTTTACTGACTGGGGGGGGAATGACTGGGGGGGTGACTAATGGGTTACTGGGTGGGGAGGGGTGATGTGTGGGGGCGTGGATGATGGTTACTGTGGGTGGGGATGCGTTGACCTGACTGGGTGACTGGGTGGGGGGGACGGGGTGGGCGGCACTGGGGTAGGGGTGAGGTGACTTGGGTGACTGGTGGGGTCGGGTCCTGCCACACCACACACACTCGTCTCTCCACTACACACACACACACAAAGTCACTCTCTCGTCACTCACCATCCTACCCACATCTTCCACTCCGCTTATGTCACGTCACTCCACCATATATCAGTCACTCATGTTCAACTTATCCGATGCCACCCCCTAAGAAGATCCCCCTGTGTGGATCGAAACGGTTGGTTCATGTTTTATATCTCTAATACAATGTTGTTTTGGACACACGTGAGTGCTTTCCTCTTGCACCCTTTGCTGTAGTAACGTGGCGTTATTGCGTTTTATGGGGGTGTAAAGCACCCAGTTATTCCTCTGATCACTTTCAGGAGCGGATATCAACTATTCTAATATACAGGTATCATATTGATTTTATTTATTTATTTAAATTTTTACCAGGATAGTAGTACATTGATAGGGTACTCTCGTTTTTAAGGTAGTCTGGGCATAGTTTAAGTGACAAATAATACATGGTTAGAAATACAGTTGAACATAAGTGAACACGGGTATACATTATATACATAGGGCATGCACAGTTAGAGATTTAATATTAATATGGCATATGTAACAGTTACAGACCAGATAAATGTGAGATAGATCAGTTTTGAGAAGAACTTAGACTGGTGGGGGCGTGTGGAGCTCCGTTAGCTTGTTCCAGTTTAGGAGCCACAGTAAGAGAAGGAGGAGCGGGCCGGATACTTGCTGAACTTGTGAACCATGAACAAGTCTTTTTGAGTCAGAAGTATCCCCCTGCAAGATGAATGCATTTGGTTGCCACGACCACCACGGCACATAATGCCACGTGGCTCGTGGCACAAGAGACATTAAGGGCTTACTCTCATGTGTAAGTTTTAATTGAAACACAAACATTTTGACGCCAGACGCTGTAGGCAATCACTTGCCATCACGTGTTGCATTCTATTATCTGACCCTTAAAACCCAGACCACGAGTTGATGTTTGGTTCTATCGTACTTAGGAAATCCTAACTATCGCAAGTGTGGTTTGATTCCCTTTCTCTACTGCCCTATTCCCCTCTGTTGGCACAGTGTGGCCATGCAAGCTAATTGTTTTTTAAATTACAAATTGGTATCATCTTTTGAAAATGTGAGTTAGTCTATTCTCTATTCTGTTTGACCAATCAAAGCTGCCTAATGGGTAGGAACTAGTGAGACGGAGTAAAAAAAACATCTGGTGGGAAATTTTAAATTGGACCATACACAAATGATGAATAAGTTGAATTTACTGGTTAGTAAAGTTAGTCATGGTAAAAGTTCACAGGACTAGAATAGCAAAAACAGATTACAAGAGAGTGATAGGGAGAACAAAAGAGAGCAAAAAGAGGAAAAGATTCCAGAGGGACAAGCACAGAAGTACTCCAGAAGTAGGCCACGGAGGGGGAAGGAGGAAGTAAACAAAGGACAAGGAATAAGGCAAGGATTAAAAGTGCTAGGACTAAAGAATTGCAGAGCGACGAGGAAGCGCGTAAGCGAGTCGTACTAGAGATCGAGCTATACGCGCTAGGAAGAGAGGAGCGAGAGAGGCGCGAGAGGCGCAGCGGAGCTAGGCAGGAAGGTCAGCGGAGCGAGAGGAGAGGCGAGCAGCTAGCGGGCAGGAGATGGAGGACTCACCTAGTCAAGCCAGTCCACTCTAGTCAGCCATCGAGTCAGACGAGCCACTAGCATAATCATCCATCACTCAGGTAGACCAGAGTAGCCCCTCCTCTATCAGCATCGAGCCCTATATAGAGATAGGAGCCCACTATCCATCTATCCATGCTATACTCATCGACACATCATCGAGCCATCAGCCATCGCACATAGTTATCCAGTCAGCCAGATCCTTAAATACGGCATAGTAGCGACAGCGATCAATCGAGCCAATGATTCCATCTATACATCGATCATCTATCCATATATCATCCAGATCCACCTCTATCCATCTATCCACGATCACTACCCATCTAGAACCATCTATCCAGCGACCCAGCACCTATCACCACGATCACCATACCCGAGCTACCCAGCACAGCGACCCAGGTACCATCATAGCACCGATTACCCACTCTACCCATATAACCATCTACCCATTCTACCCGCGACTCACCAGCACACCATCATCTAACACTACCCATCCTTACCCATATCCATCTACCCATCCATCCCATCCATATCTTTGTCGAGTAGGGAAAGTAATCGTGTTCCAACATGGCTGTTACTAAACCTAGGTTTGAGGTGATCCGCTGCACGTAGATCTATCTGAGCACAGAGCTGCTCTGCAGGTAACAACGGCCAAGATGCATAGGACAAACACGGTTGAGTATTATAAGATAAAACCTCAGTACTGAGCATGAGGGAGTAGTGTTATATGGGGCCTCCTTTATAAGATATAGGGTTTGGTAAACTATCAATGTTTCATCCCACTTTAGCTCGCCTTAGGTATTCACTTATTGGATTGTCAGACAAGTCAAGTGTCTTTCTCAGTGTATGGCACTAAGGGGACTTCCATTGGATGCTTGCAAGCGGACGGCAATGTTTTGTTTATGGATACTTAGGCTCCACAGGCAGGTCTCATAGGCCTTCGCCCTTGCGGGAGGCGGCGGGCCCATGATTGTCACGCTTGAAGCGGTGCATTTGTTCGACCATGGACGCACGGCGTTGGGTGTGTCTAGGGGCGTGGACAGTGATGTCACGGGAGTTGTTCGCCCTCATTGGCAGAACCTCGTCATGTGACACTGTCGTGCATTGAGAAATCCAGTTTTGCTGGATTTCTCACGCAACACACTGCCCCTCCCGCAATTCCGCGCAGATGTGCCTGCACGACCGCATGAGCGGAACAACACTGCCCGAAAGGGCAGCTCACACGGTCGTGCAGTACATGGCCCCAGCCTAAGTCAGCTAGTGCCTATCTTCAGTGTTAATATAGAGGAGGAGGATACAATGTATCTTAATTCATCTGGATGTTTTAGTGGGTATTATGGCTTACAAACAGTTGGGAGTTTATCAAACCTCTGACAAACTTCGCGTTCAGGTCCATAGCAATGAGGTATTGGTACTGTGTACCATCTTAGTATAACGTGAGTTATACTAAAATCGCCCGGCGGATCGTCACGGCTGAAAAAACAAAACCATAAAATCCAATGTAACATACATACCTATTCCGATGGGCCATGAAAGGAAAATCCTCCAGCGGGGAGCATAGTGGTTTGCACTGCAGGTCAAAACAAAATAGTTTGATGCATCAATGAAAGGAAATCTGCGGAATGACTGGATCAAGAGTAGCAAAAAAAGATTTTATTGAGCGTTCGGCAGCATGCAGAGTAAAAACAAGAATCCTGAAGGGAACTCTGACGGTTCGTGCAAAAAATGCCCTTTGTCCAAGAGTGTAAAGTTCCTTTCAAAGTGCTGATTCTTATGGGGACCATGAACCGGAAGGTCCACCTCCCTAGACGCCACTGGCCCACCCCTAGAGGTCAGTGACCAATGAACATGTGTCAGCTTGACGGCGGGTCTCCTGTTGCCCTTAGTACCTACATGTTGATCTTACCCTAAATTGTGACATTAATGACCATGCATTGCCAGCTTTTACTCACATTATTACTGAAGGAATCAATACATATCTATCTACAATCAAGAGATCATATGGATTACAGTCAAAAATGATTATTATTTTGATGCTGTTTTTAGGATACCCTTGAGCACTGGATTAGGGGATTTTTTTTCTCCAATTTTCTCTATTCCGATGGACACGCAGTGCCGAAGCTCAAGGGCAGCAGCTTGGAGAGAGAAGAGGGAAGTGTTCTTGGCAAGCGTCGGGTCGCGACACATGGAGTGGTTCAGCCAATGAGGACGAAAAGCTCATGGCCCGCCTCTGACACGCCTCTCTGTCTCCGGCGCCTCCTGGCTACAGTACAAACTTGCCACTTTGCCGTTGGATCGCAACGGTGATGTCACCGCATCCGCTGCCGCCCATCAGCTCCTGTTATAATGAGCCTAAGGCTCACTGCCACTTAATATCAAAAGTTACATATCCATGTATACAGTATGTCACTCTTTTCTATTGCTACCAAAACGGAGAAGCCTTATCATTTTTTAAACAGATCAGAGAGTGTGAGCTCGTAGGGTACTTGATTTTAATGCATAATGCATTATAAATATCAGGTTGGAGATCCCATGTAGCAATGAACGAAACAGAATTAGAAATGACTGTATTAATATACACATAATCGGGACGTTCCAGGCTAAACCCCATACGTGGGTGTCATTGACCACTTCTCATTAACGCACACTAGGAGGATGTCATCCGTTAATAACGTTAAGTGCTCGTACTAATAAATGCTCGTAGTAATGACTGAGAATGGTCAGGAGGACGGAGAGACAGTGTCTGGAGATTAACCTGAACTGTCTTTTCCTGATTTTTGTCGAGGCAGAGGGAAGACCGGTTCTTGAAAGACAGTGAGAAAGGTGATTACAATGAATTACCATGTTTTGAATGCCCAAGTTGTAAGGGAATCTCCTTAGTTGTGAATTGTAAATGATTTTCGTAAAGGGTGAACAAGCACATCAAAAACAGGGGAGGTCAAGTCAAATCTTGGTCCACTAAGGTGTTGTTAAAGCCGGTTCAACTAGCCCATACTTTCCCTGGAGTGGTCACCCGGCAGAGATAACAACCCTTGACTGTATTTCACCGGGTTCAATGGTAGGATGCATAATGATATGCCATATTATGTGAGAGTCCTAAATGCCAGCTTGACCCCATGATTCTCTACCCATCCTCTCAGCCCCTTTTGAGGGGGTGGAGACGGGTAGGACTCAATCTGTGAAGCGGGCATAGGTTTATCTGGAGATAGTTGAGTAGCCACCAGAATAATAACACAGGTGTTCCCCCAGAAGACAGCAGCTTTTTGTGTTCCACGTTTTAATTCTAAATAAGAGCCTTTTCTCAAAAACTGACTGTGACAGGGCCTTATCCTCTGTCTAAAAGGGCTTCAAATAGAAAGCCTGTATTTGGCTGATAAGTCCAGCAGAGAGCTGGTTGATTGCAGCTACAGACAATTAGCCAGTCTCCACATGGCTCATAAGACAGGTAGTAAAGCTTCTGCTTAATCTGCAGTGGATCTTCTAAACACGAGGAAGTGTGAGCTGTTAGAGAGATCCAGGGAACCAGAACCTCTTTGCAGGACACAGCGGACCCTGGAACCTGCCAGAGGGATCATCCCCAGAACAAACACAGCACCTCTTTAGACTTGGAGGACATCATGAAGATAGAGACTGGAAGTTTGAGTTAGCCCTTACAAAGGGATACCAGTGAAGAATAAAAAAAAAATTCAGCAAACTCTAAATTCAGAACCCACACACATCTATATATATATATATATATATATATAATATAGCACAACAGAAAGAAAAAATGGCGCCAACCTAAACCATTATATGAATAACAACAACATGAAGAAAAAAAAACTATACTGTACAAAAATGCGGGGAAAGATAATACATGCCAACATACAAAAAAATAAAAATAAAATATTCAGATGAAAAGTCCAGAAAAAAATTTATAGATATAAAAAAATGTATTACAAATCCTAAAAAATGCTCCAATTGCTATCCAAAAGTTTCTGCAGCCCGAATGAAGGGAACACCAACTTCCTTGAAATAATCTATAGAAACACAGAAAAAAACAGGCGCAATCATAGCGTAAAAAGGTATAAACAATATTTATGGAGTAAAGGATTTAAAATGCACACTCACAAACTAGCTTAATAAAAAGCAATTTGTGAGTATAAACTCAGCCAGCCCGACACAGGAACCGGGTACCAGAGGACTTCAGTGTCGGGGTTTGTTGTAGATTCACTGCAGCAGCCTCTATGGACGCCTCGCAGCCCGGAGAACACGAGGGACGCCACCTTCCTCTCAATCCGGCGTCACACAGGGAGTTCTCAGCTCCAGGTATCGCGAGAAATCAGTGACGTCAGTGGATACAGCCGGAACAAGTTCACATAAGTGTATCTAGTGGACGGCTGAGATAAATGTTTCCAAAGAAACAGCAAGTGGCTATGGCAAGCTTGTGAGTGAATAAATATTATTAAAATGGAAATGTACACCTCCACCAAACACTCTCTACGCGTTTCGTTTCAAAAAAACTTCACAGAGTGACAGCACAGGTGAGGAACTAGATTTTATAGTTAGATGAGCCAAATCAGAATATAGAAGAATCTACTAATTGCTAATCAGGTGCACAAGGTCAAGCAGGATCTTAATTTATATCCATATATATATATTATATTATATTTAATATATATATATAATAATATATATATATATATATATATATAGATATATAATATTAGATATATATATATTGTGATGTCTGCGTTACAGCGTAGGATCTTTTATCCCAGATCAAAGGTAGGAAACTTAGAGTTTGGTGCACAGGGTGTTTATTTACTCGCTTCCTGCTCCCGGACCGTCTAACTCTATAATTGACCTCTCCTACTCTTTCTAGGACTTTGTAGGGTCCCCGCCAGGGGCCCAAAAACTTACATTCTACTGTAGGTACAGCACTAATCTCCCGGCCTAAACACCATAAGTCTGGCATTCCGTTATAAGAGTTCTGCTGTGAACTCTGGGCTTGCTGCATGTGTTGTCGCACAATTGGCAACACTGCTGCAATGCGATCCTGCATCTGTAAAATATGTTCTATGATGCTACGGGGGGCGTTGACTCTGTTTCCCAGGTCTCTTTGAGCATATCAAGTATACCCCGTGGGTGTATCCCATACAACAACTCCAAAGGGGAGTAACCTGTAGAGGCCTGATGAACTTCTCTTACGGCATACAATAAATATGATAAGAGGAAATCCCAGTTTTTACCATCTTGGTTTATGGCCTTCCGCAGCATGACCAGGGAGGCTGCGAGGGACCCCCTCCCCCTCCCACTTGGAACAGGTACCCACATATAAACAGACAAGTAATGACAGACTCAGATTTGGAGGTATAAAAGGCCGCGGCTTTGTTTATTAACAATCATAATACTGGAGTAAGCGCTAGTCCAAGCCAGAGTGGGGTCAGAGGGTCAGCCAGGCCTTGGCCTGCTGCCCCCGTACCCGGCCGACCCCTAAAGAGCCGGCCGTTGTCGCGAGTGGGTTCCCGGGTGTCACGTTCGCTTGACCCCGCCCATTCGCTCCTACCCCCGGGCGACGCCCGCCCCGAGCCCATCTGGCAAGGACAAGCACTTACCCCCGAACTGCCGCCGCGACAGTGGCAAAACGACCAACTGGAGCCTCCTGAAGGAACTTCAGTCCTTTGTTTCTCGGGAGGTCTTCGGACTCTGCCCTGTAAAATATGATGGTACATGTTACAGCTTACAGGTAGTACAGACAGCTTATCAACCAAGGGAATTGTAACTACTCCACAGAGTGGCCGGGGGCAAGCATCTGCCCCCGACTGTCTTGCTAATGGGGTGGGTGGGTGGGGATTTCACTGCAGACCGGGAGCAGAATGGCAGATTCAGCTCCCGGCTGCCTCTTTTGAAGCCTCCCTTGGCCTGCCCCTCCGCCCCCTCAGGGGTCACGACGGTGACCCAGAGATCCTAGCGAGGTGAGGGGGGAGGGGGCTTGCCCCCTGGTCATGGGCTTCCCTCGCCTAATTGGCTGGAGGGATTGCTTGACCAGGGACTTGGCGGTGACGCGGATGACGTGGTCGGGTCGTCTCGCCCCGAACGTTGCTGCGGAGAGGCGCCTGGCGAACACCCTTCCTGCCAGCATTACACGCGCTGCGAATACTAAGTGGCCTAGCAGCGCCTCAATGATGGTTTCTTGAGGGCTATGAATTCGCGGAGAAGCCTGCTTAGGGGGACCAGCTTCTCCAGAGGGAGCCTGCGACATCAACGTGTGTCCCGACTAAATTCTGATCCTTCTTGATATTCAAACGGAATCCTAAACCCTTCCTTAAACCCAGCTAGGAGTAGCTGGGCTGCTTCCCTATTGGGATACCTTGCTAGCCACGGTGCCAAATTGGCGATGATTATTGGTGTTGCTGCCCTCGCGTCCAAACTTACGCCCTGCGCCTTCGTTGATTGCCTAAAGTGCTGGTCATATGTCCACCAACCCGTTCCCTAAGTAAAGAGCGAGGCGCATGCCTGGGGATCCTTCTCCCCAATTACTCCAGCCAGGATAACAAATGCCTTTGACCCATTGCGAAAGGTGTGTGGGAAAAACCTCTTTTCTAAACCCTCCTTTGCTTCCCCCGTCTTTGAGGACGCAGCCAACGCCTCCCCGTAGCCTGGTAGCAGAGATCCCGGCCCGTATCTTGTCCTTCACCTCTTTCAGCAAGTGCAAGCCCACTGAGCTAGGTCTGGATGTATAAGAGACCTTCTATGCCGCATCGGGCATCCTCTTATCCTTGGCTAGCTCCTCTGATGCGGATGCCGCCTGAGGAAAGGGAAGCGTGGGAGATGGTGATTCCGCTTGCCCGGTTTGCCCGCCGGCCCCTAGAGGTGTGTTGTTAACCGCTTGCGGGGGACCCGCGGCCATTGCCGCTGCTGGTACTATGGGCGTTGCTTCCGCTGGCGCCGCCCCCAATGCCGGCGCTACGACTGTCGCTATAGCCGGAGCTATCGCCGCTGCTGACGCGATTAGCGTTGCTAGAACTGGCGCTGCGCTTATCGCTGGTGTCACTACTGTTGTTAGTGACTCTGCCCGCGCGGGTGTCGTCATCCCAATGTGACTTCCCGCAATTGCCGACGCCCTTAACCCTGCGTCAAGGTGCGCCACTAGCGGGGATAGGGCCTGCCTTATATCCCACGATGCTGCCTCCATGAGCTGTGCACCAGTACATCGGGGAGATTTTCTTACCATCACTTGAGGGGGAGCGCAAACCGCTAGTCTCTTGCGCGGGGGACTCCTGCTGGCTACCTCTTAGTTAGTTTTCGCTGGCCGCTTACCTTTCTTTGACCGCTTTTTCGCCAGGCTGAGGGGTTGACCCGGGTGGCGTTGCCGGCCACCTATCGGGAACCGCGATGGCTGCCTCCTCCCCCCGGTCTCTGTTATCGAGTCTCCCCTTGTGACCGTGTGCTGTCGACGCCCCATCTTCCACCCTGTGTGGTGATGGTGCCTGCGCCTCAGCCGCCTGCTGCTGAGCCGACCCTGTGCCGGACACCGCCTCCCTGATGCCTGAAATGAGAGAATGGGGACGCCTGCCGCTGGCTTGTCCGTGACCGGCGATGGTCTTTGAAACCTCCATGTTGACATGCCCCTTGGCACCGATGAATTGGGTCGCCGCCCTGCTTGCGGACTTATGCCCTGCCATTGCGGTGTGTCCCTTCCGTTTCCTTGTCCTGCCGCATGGCGC
>WSYH01016230.1:0-13347 GCA_036426205.1 Ascaphus truei
TGTACAATGTAAGGGTTACCTTGTAAAAGGCTGTATTGCACAGCCGAAACGTCGGATTACTTGGGACATTAAAGCAATTTGCTTAAGTCCGTGTGCTGGCTTCATTTTGAACACTTTAAAATAGAAACCAGTTTCTATATTAATGTAAATACAGTGAGTTCTCGCTTACCGATGGATGCCTTATCCACCGATGGATGCCTTATCCACCGATGGATGCCTTATCCACCGATGGATGCCTTATCCACCGATGGATGCCTTATCCACCGATGGATGCCTTATCCACCGATGGATGCCTTATCCGCCGCTGCATGACGCAGTCCGCCGGGTGGATTATCTGACAATGGACCCGCTTATCTGACGTTGCCGCCGCCAAATAACATTGACCCGCAATCCGACGGTCCGTTATCAGACGGTGGTTTGCGTGACGCATTGCGTCGGATAAGCGAGGACCGCCTGTAATTCATAACATTACATGAAAAAAAAATTTTTTTACACAAGTTCCCAAATTCCAAATATGTAACTTGCAAATTACAGTATTTCTAACTGCTGGATGTTATGTTTCAGAGAACCCCTGGGAAACTTCTTCACAATGGCATGATTGCAAAGAATGCAGTGACAATCGCTGAAATAATTACAGTTCAGTCAGTCCAATTTTATAAGGTATCCAACCAACCCTGAAGAGCTGCTATAAGAATTTTGTATGCTAACTTTCAATTCCCAATTACTTTTTCCATTCCTCCTACACTAGCCGATTTTACCTCCCCCATTGCTGTCAGTTTAGCCTCCCCTTGCCTGTAGACTATTTCTCTCCTCTCCTGTGAGGTACTGTAGCCTCGAATTCACTTCAGTGCTTGTAAAAAATGTGCTCTAGCAGCCCCTACTGCCTTCTGCTGTGCGTGCAGAGACCTGCGACTTGGAGCTGCTGTCAGCAGGATCAGCTTATTTAGAAGGAAAGGAGGATTGGGATTTATGCGTTTGTATACACATAATTATAACCCATTTACACTTCGTACCTATTTGATCTACCTCAAAAGGATGAGTCTTTCAGTTTTTCTAGGGCTTTAACTTAATCAAGTTGGCACAGATGTTTCAATGTGAAAGAATGTCTGCTTTGGAAATTATCTGCATGTTTCATTGAAGAGAAGTGTTTTTACATTGTATGGTTAGTACATGTGAATCATAAAATCGATTTTAAGGTGAAAAAAATAAGTGAGGACAAATGTTGCTAATTTTTATAATAAGCTTGAAAGCTATAAACTTTCCCCATTTACCATTTTAACCTTTTAATTATATTGTGAAATTCTGCGGCACCCCAACTCTCTCTAATAGCGCGTCTGAGATCAGATGCATTGTAAGGAACCCCAACCCTCTCTAATAGCGCGTCTGAGATCAGATGCATTGTAAGTTCTTCTGTATTCGGTAACATTTTAATTGAACTGAAAATTGCAGGTAATCCTGTAGGGACGCCCATGGAACACAAGGCTTCCCAGAACGGAATGGGACGTTTGGCCATGGCCACTTGGCTGCGACCTAATCGCCACCGGCGCTCTACCGCCAGGATAATTAGCTGCCGGTCACCTCGCCGCCATTCTTTTTGTTCCCATCCGCAGATCTCCCAGATTTGCAGCTGAGGACAGGGAGAAGGGTGTGAGGGGACCAGGATCTCCCCAGCCACAGGGCACCTTGCGCCATTTTGTGAGCTCAGCTTGGCCGCTAGCAGCCTGGACAGAGTTTTACATTTCTCACGGTGAGGACATTTTAAAGAAGGCGGCAAAGTGACCTGCGATGAGACGTTCTGGCGGTGGAGCGCCAGTGGCAATTTCGTTGTGGCCAAACATCCCCTTCCACCGTGTGGGCAGACTAAAAAAATTTGACTCCTGTGTAAAAAAAAAATAATTTTACAGGGGCGACAAATTTTTTTGTGTTGCATGTATCTGATGAATCTGGTGTATATTGCATTTATCAATTTGTGTGTGTTGCCTACACCTTGCAAGTGTGTATATCTGGTGCGTTTGTGAAGTTGGGTGCGTGATAAGTAGTCTGATCTGTGGACCTCTGGCTAAGAACCATTTGTTAACTAAAAAAAAAATCTATGTATCTAGATATCTCTATCTATACATCTTTGAAAGTGTTCCAGTTAAACTATTTTAAAAACAAGTGGACAAGGAACAAAGACTTTTTTAACTGCTATAGAAAGCACTGATTTTGCCATTTCACTGGGATTATTGGAAAGCGTGTCTCCACCACCTCAGGTTTATTATGCAGCAATTATTATGTAGCAAATGTATATCTATGTATATATATAAATGTATAAATGTAAATGTCTGTCGCCAAGACTGGGGTTTGGCAGTCGAGAGGCTCATTACTTTTTTACCCTTTTAGTTCAGAATGAATTGTTATGAATTATTTCTTGATACTTATTCAGAGGAAATGACCAGGGGTGTAGATCAGATATATCTCCAGTCGGTCACTACTTGAAATGTTGCTTGCCAGAAAATCAACTGTTTTACACCCCATCAAATATAGCTTTAAGGTGCAGGCCCTACTAGCACCAACATGAACCAATGTCAGTGACTTGTTTAAGGGGATGTATTTGGGTGACACCCCCCTTTTTCTTCTTCCTTTGAAAGGGAAAGGACAGGTGATTGGGAACCTTTCTGAAAAGAAAAACTTTCTTACACTTTATAGAAACGAAAGTTTGATATCTATATATATATCTCTATCTATATATCTATTTTGTATACATTTTAAGTTATGGTGGGTGAAAAAGGCAAGAAAAAACCTCCACCGTGAGCATATAGCCAATAAAGAATATCACTTGTGAGCACATTCACAGGTCTGCAACCCTGCCTTTCAACCATTATCCCCTAGCATACAGTGCTTCCACTGCAGCAAGGGATTCTGGGAAATTACATGCAAGTGAGCACACAATGTGACACCTTTTACCTGGAAAATCCATTCACATGGAGCCCATATAAATATAAGCAAATGCATCACTGTTTACACAGCTTTTAAGCACAGCATGGGACTAGCAAAGCCAGTCAAACCACTCACTGAGTAATTTTTTTTTTTTTTTAATTGACATGTCCAAATGGTTTTCACATCGTTCAAATTATTATTTTTTTTTTATTAATTAACAAGTGGGAGTGTCGCTGTGATTGCCTGTCATTGGTTAGGCACACACTTCCTCTATCCGCTTTCTCTTTTGGAAATTTGGGGGCATTTTTAAGAAAGACTTTTTTTCTGGCCCCTCATCAAACTCTTCAATTAAATACGGGGTTTGGAGTCGGTAGAAGGATGTTATTTTCAGTATACTGTCCTTAAGTAAACATTTTTCTTTTGAAATAGGTATGAAGATACCTGGGTGGCCCTCCATAGAGGAACCAAAGAATGTGCTGAAGCTGGGGAGGTAAGTACCCTTACCTTTCAAAATGTATCTATATCTAAAATATTATACTTGTGCTTATGTGTAGGAAGGCTTCATTTCATAGATTGAATGTTCATGGTCTCAGATTGAGATTGTTTGTGACTGTTATCTCAACATGTTCATGGGACAGGATACGGTGGAATTAAGTTGGCTGTCATTTATCTACTATTTGTAAGGTAGTTCTTCTGGTCTCAGAAATCAAACACCACACCACCATGGCATCAGCACCTTAGTGGTACCGTGGTACCATTTTGTCGAAATACTGTAAAGCATTAAAAATAATAATAATAATAATGCCCGTAGAACTGCAAGAGCCACTTTGTAATGGCAGCAACATTCTGTCCTCCGTTGTGTATGAAACGGTTAAAAAAACAAACCTCTATAAACTGTTCATTTAGCTGTATTTGTTTTTGTGCTGTTCAGAGTTGGGCTTTGCGTTTGCCTGTGAAAAGTTTACGCATGCTGTGTACTGTGGAACATCCCCATAGGTAAAATGAGTGTGCAGAACGTTTGAAATCTCACAGGTCTCTTTCATGAATACACAATATATTTTACGCAAGTGTATTTTATTGAAGGTTTTAGAATTAAAAATGGATTTCAGACAGGAATCCTATGTATCAGCTGACTTGCCATATTTAATTACTCTGGGAAGTAAAATTGCAAACTGTTTTTCTTATTTTTTAAGAAAATTAAATGGTCTTGTCGGTTATAAACTGATGAAACTGAAGTAAATTGCATAATTTATTATGGCTAAAATCTGAAATAACCAAATGAAGACAGTTTGATTTTTTTTTAAACAAGATAATTAAGTGACGTTAAGTGATTTGGGGCATTATGTAATTGAAGCTGGGATCAAAATAAATATATATTCTGCCAAATAAATGGGCAATTTATTAAAGCGATCCATATTCATTAGCATGTGCGGATTTTGAGATTCACTACCCAGTGCAGTAATTTTGTAGAGTTATTAATAAGAAAGGAAAAAAAATGAAAGTCATCACATTACTCATAAAACATAAATTGCATTCGGATCTAATCTTGTGAAGTATATTTTCTCAGGGTTTCCTTCCAAAGTTGTAATTGGATAAAAATATATATATATATATTTATATTTATATTTAAAAAAATTTTTTTTTGATATGTAATGTTAAGGCTCCACATATAACAAAGGGAAGGATACCTGGAAAGTGTGAGTAGTGACCATAACAATGTTACATTAGGATGTGAAACACGAAATTACATTGTGGCCCAGATTCACAAAGGTCTGCTTTCTCCATGCCAATTACAGACACCATTTTCCCTTATTCACAAAGCTAAATACAGGTAAACCCCGTTATAACGCGCCCCGTTATACCGCGAAACGGTTATAACGCGGTTTACACGTGGCTCCCGTTTAAAAAAAAAAAAAAAAATTTAAATTTATTTTTTTACACACTGCACACACTCCCAGCACTCACTGCACACACACTCACTGCACACACACTCACTGCACACACACTCACTGCACACACACTCACTGCACACACACTCACTGCACACACACTCACTGCACACACTTACTGCACACAGCTCTCACAGCACACAGCTCTCACAGCACACAGCTCTCACAGCACTCAGCTCTCACAGCACTCAGCTCTCACAGCACGTCTGAGATCAGATGCATTGTAAGGAACCCCAACCCTCTCTAATAGTGTGTCTGAGATCAGATGCATTGTAAGTTCTTCTATATTTCAAACTATTTTCAAATGACCAGAAAATTACAGGGAACACTTTAGGGATGCCTGGGGAAACCAAGGGTTCCTAGGAACCCTGGTTGAAAAACACTGGTCTACTGTATACATGTGCATAAGATGTATTCTCAATTAAAGTTTGCAGTGGGAATCTCACTTGCCCCATACCAAACACATGAAACTGATGCATGGTTTGGGTAAATCCAGTCTTAACCAGTCATATTTTTGCTGCTTTGTGCATCTCACTGCATATATAACATCGTATTCATAATCTCACTGCATATATCACATCGTATTCATAATCTCACTGCATATATAACATCGTATTCATAATCTCACTGCATATATAACATCGTATTCATAATCTTACTGCATATATAATGTCGTATTATGTATGTCTTTATTTATATAGCGCCATTAATGTACATAGCGCTTCACAGCAGTAATACACGTGACAATCATATAAATAACAAATAATACAAATAACAGATCATGGGAATAAGTGCTTCAGACTTAAAAATTAACATTTAGTAGGAAGAGGAGTCCCTGCTCCGAAGAGCTTACAATCTAATTGGTAGGTAGGAAGAACGTACAGAGACAGTAGGAGGGAATTCTGGTAAGTGAGTCTGCAAGGAGCCAAGTTTAATGTATCAGGTTTATAGTATTAGATGCGGAGCTACTCATATGCTTCGTTAAGCAGGTGTGTTTTAAGGTGGGTCTTAAAGGTGGATAGAGAGGGTGCTAGTCGGGTATTGAGGGGAAGGGCATTCCAGAGGTGCGGGGCAGAAAGTGAGAAAGGTTTAAGGTGGGAAAGGTTTAAGGTGGGAGAGGGCTTTAGATACTGTAAAGCTTGCGCTCACCACGAACAAGGCTGGACCCCGGTACTGAGGTGGAAAGTATACAACTGCGCACACACAGCAGCAGAGGCGTGCCTGGAGGATGGATAGTCAAGATCGCCGGGTCTGGGTTGGAGAGAGTGGGTTAGTCTTGATACTTGCCGAGGTCGTAGGTAGGTGCCAGGAGAGTAGTCAGAGTCTGAGGTGCAGTGGTCAAGGGTTGGAGCCAATAAAGAAGTAGATTGTCCGTTTGCCGTGGTCAGGGATGGAGAAGGTCGGAAGGTCAGAGGCAAGCCGGGGTCGATAATCCAGAGCAGGGTCCAAAGTCTAGCCGGGTCGGTACACAGGAAGGCAAACAGCAACAAGGTTACTAGCACAGACAGAACAAGGCAGAGACAGAGACGTGGGAACACAAGGCTACCAATAACTATGCTCAGCCAAAGAGGAAGTGACAGAGCTGAGTATATATAGTAACAGGAGTCCAATGAGAGAAGGGGGTGGAGCGGAGGAGCTGCCTCTGCGGAGGAAGGGATAGGCTGTGAGAAGCAGGAGACAGGTGAGGAAGATATTCGTGTTGACGTGCAGCTGGGGAGCGGTGCATGCGCGTCGTGTGTGCGCCGCGCGGGGCGGCCACGCATCGTAAGCGGAGGGGCTGAGCCAAGCTCTGTGGGAACATTGAAAGCCGTCCGTGGGTGCACGCGCTCTGTAAAGTGCACGGGAGGCTGTACAGCAGGAGGCAAGGAGGGATCATGTCGCAGAGGATGTGTTCCCTGATTCCTTACAGATACAAAGGGGGTAGAGAGAAGACATCATTGAGTGGAACGCAAGAGTCGGGATGGTGCATAGCGAGAAATTAGGGCTGAGATGTAAGGAGGAGCAGAAGAGAGTAAAGCTTTAGCTTAAAGTTGGAGGAAAGGTGATTTCACCAGCAGCAAAGGAAAGGGTTCTTTACAGTAAGAGCAGTTAAAATGTGAAATTCATTACCCATGGAGACTGTGATGGCAGATACAATAGATTTGTTCAAAAAAGGTTGGACATCTTTTTAGATGGGAAAGGTATACAGGGATATACCAAATAAGTATACATGGGAAGGATGTTGATCCAGGGATTAATCCGATTGCCAATTCTTGGAGTCAGGAAGGAAATTATTTTTCCCCTTATGAGATATCATTGGATGATATGATTCTGGGATTTTTTGTTTGCCTTCCTCTGGATCAATAAGTAAGTATAAATATAGGATAAAGTATCTGTCGTCTAAATTTAGCATAGGTTGAACTTGATGGACGTACGTCTGTTTTCAACCTCATCTACTATGTAACTATGTATTCATAATCTCACTGCATATACTGTATAATGTACTGGTAGTATTTATAATCTCACTACATATCTAATGTAATGGGTTAAGAGAAAATCTCGACATATATATCTGAGGTAGTTGGTAATATGGTTAAAATGATTAAAGAATAAATAAATAATGAATTATGGGGTTACTATGAATATATCTGTAGCACTAATATCACCTAGTCCGATAAATGGTTACAGTAGAAGTGTTAGTACTATTTGGAAGCCGGATGAGGCCCAATGAAGGGCAGCTGCTCATACATCTGTTCTTGGAGTCACTTGGAGTTTATTCCTAGACAATAAGAGCGCAAAACGCTTCTATGGCGCAATAAAAGAGATGTATTCAAATTCAAGTATAAGGGGTTAAAAATGCCAACTCAGAATCTTCTTCAATATGAGAAAGCATGTAAAAGTTATAAAGGTCCTTTTAGTCTGGTCCAAATGTGAACGAGAAGCAAGAGGGAGAGTGATGTCCCGCGGGAGGCGGTGCATGGCGTTCAGCGTCCTTGCTGTTAGGGGAAACCCTCTGTCCGCTCCTGGGAGTCACTAGGGGCTGACATCACTGCGCCATCATCCTCTCCTCTCAGAAAAGCGTGATTGCTTGCGGAAAACACCCGACGCGTTTCGTGAGAGCTTCGTCCACTTCACTTTCTGATAGGCGTGTGTATCCTACACATGTTTAAGTAGCAATTGTCGTCATGGTAATCACCAGGGCTGGCTTGGAATTTGGCGGGGCTCGGTGCTGGGGGAGAACGCGAGACCTCTTACGTTCTCTGTTATCTCCTCCTGCGCCTCATATCTGCTACGTTGCGGCATCATGGTGTTATGTTGTCATGGCAATGCATTGTCATTTGACGTGGCAGCGTCACTTGATGCCCCATTGTCATGGCGACGCGTCATCACATTCAGAAGTTTCAGGAGAGGAGAAGCCAGAGAGAAGGTTAGAGGCGCTTGCAGCGGCCCCGCACTCTCCCCCGGCAATCCATTTAAATGTTGTGAGGAAGAACGCGGGAACTCTGTAAGTGCGGGGCTCAGTGCTACTGCACAGGTGGATCCGCCATCATGCTGGCACTGGTAACCCGCGTCTGTCCCTTTAAAGAGACCCCTGTTATCCTATTATCTCCTATTCGGTCAGTGACACCTCTGATATGCAATTACAGTAATTACGAGAACTGAAAATATGTATAAAATAAAACTGAATGAACACTGGGAATATATAAACTCATTTCAGTGCTGGTGAGTGATATATTGTAAATAAACATGAATGCAACCAGTGTTTGATTAAACGAGTGAATATAATACCTACTACAGCGTGTGTGTGTGTGTGTGTATATGTATATGTATATGTATATGTATATGTATATGTATATATATATATATATATATATATATATATATGTGTATATATGTATAGTATATGTATGTATTATATGAGTAGTATATGATAGTAGTATGTATTATATGTATATGTATATGATGTATTTACATTATGATGTATATATATGTATATATAGATATGTGTATATATGTAGATTATATATAATATATATAGTCTATATGTATAGTATATATATGTGATATATGTATATATATATAGTATATATATATTATATATGTGTATAATTATGTATATATGTATGATGATATGTATATATGTAATAGTGAGTATATATGTATATATGTATTGTATATAAATGTATATAGTATGTATACTTGATATGTATTATGTATATTATGGTAATATATATATATGTATATATTATGCTTATCTATGTCTATGATAATATATGTGTATAGTATGTATTATGTCATTCATAGTATATATGTATATGTATATATGTATATGTTATATATATATGATTATGTATAGATATATATGTGTGTATGAGTATATAATATGTGTTATATAGTATATATATATATATATATATATATATATATATAGATATAGATAGATAATATAGATATATAATATATAGATATATATATAGATATATATATGCACAAAGCGGCAAATATATGACTGGTTAAGACTGGATATATATATAAATGAATAGACAGCGCCTGTTAAAGTAACCACCCGAATCGTAATCTACCAAAAACCACTTGATCCCCTGATAAAATCCGCTGTGCCGAAAGAAACGCGTAGGGTCACGTGGTTGGAGTGAGCTACGGTGGTGGAGCAGTTCTGATGACAGACACCAGAAAGGAGAGGAAGTTCCCTGAGTCGCTCTCAATACAGACCGTATTTGATAGGAACCACAGGCTGCAATCTTGGGTTGCCGGAGAGACACTTACAAGGTGACACCAGCAGCAGTGAAGTCTTAGGCTGAGTCCCCAGTCTTCACTGTGACACGCGTGCCCGGCGGGGGGGCGGCGCGTGCACAGCGCTACACCGCGATCTGCGGTCTGGGGGGAGAGGGAAGGTTTACGACGGGAGGAGGCGTGGCTGTGGGTTTGCGGGGGCGTGGCCATGACGTCCCGCGGCTGGTTCGCCCTTATTGGCTGAACCGCCGGCGGGGGCGTGGCCACGCCCCAGTCGCAGATGTCGAGGTCAAATTCCCCTGCCTCCCTGAAAACCTGTCGCGCATCGCTGGGGAAAGGTGAGCGACAAGGTAGGGACTGGGACCGGCTGGACTGGAGGGGCGGGGCTTGATAGCACAGCGCACGCCGAGCCGTGCGCTGTGGAGGTGACTGGGACCGCAGCCTTACAGGAAAACACAGTGCGACGGAGCAAACAGACGGCGATCTGGTTATATTTTGGCTCATGGGCTTGCCCATACAACGCTTTTTATTCAGTGGCAAATTGTGAGTGTGCAATTGTCTTGGTTCATGTTATTAAAACTTTGTATTTTGATTTTACACAAGGATCGGGCGCTTTTCCTCTTCTTGGTTTTCTAAAATATATATATATACAGTCACACCCCGCTTTAAGTACACTCACTTTAAGTACACTCGCGAGTAAGTACATATCGCCCAATAGGCAAACGGCAGCTCACACATGCGCCTGTCATCACGTCCTGAACAGCAATACCGGCTCCCTACCTGTACCGAAGCTGTGCGCAAGCAGGGAGACTATAGAGCCTGTTACAAATGCGTTATTTACATCAGTTATGCATGTATATAACGATTGCAGTACAGTACATGCATCAATAAGTGGGGAAAATGTAGTGCTTCACTTTAAGTACATTTTCGCTTTACATACATGCTCCGGTCCCATTGCGTATGTTAATGCGGGGTATGCCTGTATATATATAATCAAAAAATAAATAGATAATACTATTCTGTGGCTAACGAAATGCTTTTATTTGTGCGAGATTTCGAGATACACTGATACTCTTCTTCCGGCGATGTTACAACATCGCCGGAAGAAGAGATTGTGTATCTCGAAAGCTCGCACAAATAAAAGCATTTCGTTAGCCACAGAACGGTATCATCATTTATTTTTTGATTATTGAAGCTCGGCTAACACGGTACTGATACCTCTACATGTATGTGTGTATGTATGTATGTATGTATGTATATGTATATACATATGTATAAGGTGGGGTTGCAGACCTGCCTAAGACATGCAGATGAGCATACAGCTATATTTGCATATATATATATATATATATATATATATATATATATTACCAAAACGTTCTTGTTTCGACAATACTATAGTAAACTTTGGAAAATTAAACAGGCTCTTAACTGTATTATCCTGATCACAAACAAACATGTTAATAAATGGTAATATTTTACATAATAGATGTATTCCCTTAACTGACGTACTGTATAGTAGCAGTGCAAATTAATTATATCTTCATGGTATCTTGAAACCAGTTAGTCGAGTTTCTGGTGGTAAAGTATTATAGAGAACAGACATCACATGGATGACATCTCTTTATCCTGTGAAAGACAATTTATTGTTAATATGTACCGCATAATAGGGAACAATACTTCTTGCACAGTATGCAACGTTAGGGGCTTTACTTCCTCCTAAAAGTTGTTGGTGCTTTGTGAACAATAACATAAAATAAAGTGTCATTCACTGTTATCAAGAAGTGTGATTGAAATCAATTAACAAAGATTACGTGAAATTCTCTTTTCCAATCCCCCTCCTGCACTTACGCATATTGCAAAATCAATAACAAACCATCAATCGGCATCAGATAAATAATGTACGAAGCATACAAGAAGATTTGTCAATTGGCGTTCAGCTTTCATAAATTAAATATGAAATAACACAGGGCTTCCTGACAGAAAAATGAAGACGGATTTTTAATAGCGTACTGCGATGCTGGGAGAAGGAATGCAATAAAAAATGAATTATGTTTTTATTATGTGTTTTCATTATGTCAGAATTGAACAAGATTAGTAAAGAATACAATATATTCGCAAATCCATCTGAAAAATGGTTTGCTCTCTACAAGTAAAGACTGAAATAAAAGAAATGAAAGAATGAAGCCTTAGCCATGTGCGGCCAGAGGATCCAGTTATACATTGTGACTCATTGGCGGTTATTAATTACAGTGAAATACTGTAGTGCAGATTGGTCCAATTTGCATTCAAAGCCAATGGAAGATTTTGTGCTGTAGTGTCACCATCTGGCATGCATATGTGTATATATATATATGGGTTTAATTGACGGTATTGTTATTGATGATTTGCACAGTAAGATACTATACTATACACTGTTTTTCTTCATATTTTATTCTATATATTGTACTGAGCACGGAGTAGCGAAGAACAGCGCCAAGGAGGACCATTTTTGTGTAAGGACTAACATGGAGAATACAGAGTACTTTTTTTAATGATTGAGTTTTTTTCACCAAAACAGCAAAAACAGCACCAGATTCATCAAAGAAAAAATGATCCAATTCAGAGACCTTAGGTTTCTTTTTTCCAAACTAAATCTGGGACTGAAATGGATAAATTGGCTAAATAACCCATAACACCTGCAGTTGGTTCTCAGTTTGAGTTGAGATGGTTGGGTGGTTGGGTTTCTGAAAGTCTCCTGGTGTCTTAGAGACTTTTTTTTAAAAGGAAGGTACAAAAGACTGGATTACCCCCTCTGGGGCATTGGATCAAAGCCGCACTCACGTCCTATCCTGTTAAATTTACTGAAACTATCTGTTTTAAGAATAGGAATACTGGCGCCTCCATAATCAAATTTAATCCACATACTGTAATTTTCAAAGCAGGGAGGTATCACATATGAGTGACATATTACAATATGGAATTGCCAAACTCTCTAGCTTCTGCCCTTTTGTTAGTAAAACACGGCACTTGCAAACGTAACAATAATAATCCTGTTAGTGGCATATTCAACTGACTCTTCACGCATCATTTTTATAGACATAACATCCTGCAGGACTACCTTTTACCTACAGACGATTTGCAATTGATCCCAAAGTGGGGGATTACTTAAAGTATCAGACAATCTACCTTGGTTCAGAAGACATATTAGGTTGGCATAACAGTTTCACTAATATTCTTTTCACACTGATTATTATTTTACACAGTGGTCTCCTTGTATGTGTTAGATTTCCCTCTCTGAAGCAATTTCTGTTCTATGTGACAAGTTATTTATTTTATTAACTCTGTAGGGCATAGTTCAAGTAGTTGAATTGAACCTGGGAAAGTAAAGATTTCGAAGTTTATTCTATATTCGTCAAAATGGCCGATCAGGACGTTTTCAGACGACATTTCCCAAATTTGTGAAATTTTGGCTTAAATTGGCTCAATCGGCCACTTCAGCGGATATAGAATAAGCCCCTTTAATGTTGGTTGTGATGCCTTTTATTGGACCAGCAATGGGGTTATTCATAGAAGTAATAGTGTGTGCTGAGTGTTCAAAGATCTGTTTTACGTTGCACAAATGTAGAGGAGGGTTTGAAAGTGCTATGGACACTGACATTAGTGAAGAACTTACTTTTATGTCCATTAAAATATATCATGTCCTATAGAAGGACCACTCACGATACTGGTCTTCTTGGCCATGGGTGCACGACCAGCGATATTCTCA